>VUQG01044390.1:77866-89534 GCA_015106755.1 Etia nguti
TTATGTCAATGAAGGTCCTCACTAAGATAGCTGAATGGGGTTGTGTGTGTGTGTGTGTGTGTGTGTGTGTGTGTGTGTGTGTGTGTGTGATGCATGCATTTATAATGTCACAGTTTTTCAAGCTGTCTTTCTACTGATGTTAAAGTAAGAGAAAAGTAATTCAAGCATTTCAGGAATGGCCTCTAAGCTTGATATTGATGGCAATCCTCTCCAGAAATTTCGAAATCACAAGAGACTGATAAAATGGAAGAATTTCAAACGACACTTTATCAAAGCCGTGAGACATCTGAGTGTAGAGAGTAGTGTGTGTGTGTGTGTGTGTGTGTGTGTGTGTGTGTGTTTTTGTGGCATGGAACTAATTTCCCTGCTTACTGGCACACATGCACACAAGCCTTCGCTCACCCTGTGTCCCTCTTTTCCAATCCATCTGCGAGACAATGCACACGTGCACTTCATTCACTTAAAAAAGGTGGGGGGAGAAATTATTATATCCTGCCAACATTTCCTGTTTGCCAGAACACACACATATGGTTTATCTGCTAAAAACCTTTGTCGGCGTGGAGAGGATGTTCTCAAATGCAGCACAAACAAAGACTATGTGCCAGTAAAACCTGCACATATGTTCTTCAAAAGGTTAATAAGATATTTACTACAACATAACCGGGGAAAGTTTACCTCAAGTTGACTGTCATCACTGTAGTAATAAAGTTGCTACTGAATTATTGCATTTTTCACTTAGTTTGTCACTCCAGAGCCTTCCACTTGCTGTAAGCTTTGGTGATTCCATTGACTTCCTTCTAATAAAAACAACAAGATTTTGGTTCTTAGTGTGATTTAAGTGCATTTTTTGTGCTTTGTAACAAGCACAGTGTTGGCTTCCTGTGTTTCAGTGTGTGGCCTTGTGTGTGTTTGTACACTGCATGGGACTTTGCCGTGTGTGAGTTTTCAGAGAGCGATTGCTTATATCCTAACTCCACCATCACTCACCTTAAGTCACAGAAAGTTCTTACTTGTATAATCATGTTAATATTGTACTGTCCATTCAGCTGTAAGAGGAACACTTGGCATACTTCTTCAAATGTGAGCTATATTTCTTCTTCTTCTTCTTCTTCTTCTTTTTTTGTTCTATATTAGTTTTTTTTATACATAATTGCTTGTGTAAGTGAGAAAATAGGCTTAACAGTGGAATCTCGACCTTGATTGTTAACAAAACAGGTCTGTGTACTCACTTATCGCAAATCTTCTTGCCTTATCACATGACCTTCATCACATGGAGTTTGTTCAGTTGTTATGGAATTGTAGAAGTTTTACTATCTAATATTGTGAGCGGTTCTCATGCACGTGGGCTCCAAGGTTCACCTTAGCAGTTTTTAGCAGAAATGCTAAGGGGAACCTGGATAATTTAAAATTTAATAAATCTTTTAATCAACAAAACACCATGGACTATATGTAAATGATGGACATTGCCACATGAGGTAAAGGTGATTCAACAGTTTCTTGGGTTTTTGACAGTTGTTTAGTTCTGGCAATTTGAACTTCCTTGTTCACCCAATTACAATATTTCTGTGAGGCTAACAATAAAATTTTAGCTTCACTGTTGCTGACCTTCAAAAAGTAAGAAATTTATGTTCAGTAAAAAATTTAAGCATCAGTAACATAAAGCTTTGCCTTTACAACTTTCAGCTCCTCTCTTGTTGTTTCCCTACATTGTTCTGCATATTTTGTTTGGGACCTTTCACTCAGTTTCACTGTGCTATTAATGTGCTAACTCTTACACTACAATTTTAGCTAAATTTCAGGTGTGTCCTAGTATTTATTTAGCAACATAAATATCATTGAAAGGCTAATGTATATTTCAATAATGTAGGGGTTACCATGTTTGGCTAACACACAAAAGCCCCCCTCCCCCAAGTTCAAGTTGCCAGCTAACACTTTCAAGCTTGATTAGCAGCTGCTAGTTACTGCTAACTAACATAGGAACAATATGCTGGTATTCACTCGCTAAAACCAGAGCGATTACTTCTTTAATTGTTTGATAGTACACTTACCCAGCAGCCCATATTAGGGGTCATTATTGTAAATGACCCCTGATTTATTGTAAATAAATCAGGGGTCATTTTCTCAAGTGAATGGAGGTTTGGTTACCAAACCCCGTGAGCCCATTTCACAGTGTACATTTTCATTTGTCAAAACAGAAAAATAACGTTGGATTTAATAACGCCAAATAAAGGCTGGTAGTGCACAGTACACGCTGCCTCTCTGATAGTGATTTCCTGTGGCAGTGAATAAAATACAGCCATCATTATTGTTATTACTTGCACTGCGGTATTCCTGCTTTGCGGAGTCAAAATGTCCACCATGAAAAGCATCTGTTCCAAACATGTGCTGCTCACATTCTGACTTTTGACCTTTCTTTTATCTCTGTTATGCGTCTTCCCTTCATGACCGGCATATCTGCTGACTATATGAGGAGCTAACCCCTTTTTTAGAGATGTTAAAATGCTCTCCCCACCCCTCGTCTGTACCTGCCACACTCACGCTATCTGCTCTGACTGCACACAGTTTCTCTCCTTCTTTCACCCTCAACACAAACACCCATCTCTCTTGCTCTCCCTGTACCTCTGACACGCACACACACACACACACACAAATCTGCCTCTGTGTCAATATTCTTTTAATCTCTTCGGCCTTCTTTTGGTATTCAACCCTTGGGACCCTGATGCTCAAAAGCAATTCCTTCTTCACTTTATTTTTGATCCAGTCAGCTCTCTCTCTTCTAGTCCCCTCTGTTCTCATACTGGGGACTATTTCTTTGCTCGAACCCTTGCTTTGTAGCCCTTGACCTGGTGTCCTTCCTGGTGTGTGTGTTTGAAAACGACCCACGGGGCATGTGTGTGTGAAAAAGAGATGGTCTGAGTAGATACAACTGAAGTGCTTCTTGTAACATCTCTGATAAGACTCCTTGAAACTCCTTCTACATCTCGATACAGGCCCACAGCATAAAGTTGGCACAAACGACGCTCTTAAACTCTCAGATTTGTCCTTACACACAAACATTCGTACATACACTCACTTAGGTCATACACACACACTGGGAGTGTGATCTCTTCAAGGTAATTATCATAGCAGGGCAGGCATGCACACGTGTCTCTGGGGAATCTGTGCAAGTTCCTCGTAAACACACACACACTCCAGGGAGTGGCGTGTGTATAACTAAGCCCTTGTTCGTCACTGGGCGTCCCTGAACGCCTTTTTCCTACGTCGTTATGGTCGTTTCGGAATTCGGCCGTCCCGTGAGCCCTCCCACACCCCATAATTAGTGTCACCAAGGCAACCAGAGAAAGAATGCTTGTATTCTTGTCGTGGTGGCAACTGCGTAAGCGCTGGGGACCGGAGGTGCTAGTTGTAGGTGTTGGGGGTGGGGGTGTGGGGGGTGAGAGACCTCTGTCTGTCGCTTCATGCGCTATGTGAGTAACAATGACATGGTGTGTGTGTTTGAAAACGACCCAACAATGACAACCCGCAGACAGGTTGTGGAAACTGTGGATGGTTCAAACTTTAAGCCTGGGCTAACGTCTGCATTTTTTTTTTCTCTGAGTTGAACATGTAACCTGTTACCTGGTATAGGTGCCTTGTGTAAAAATGTAAACCTACTGACTGGTTGTGCCACCCTTGGCAGCAAGAACTGCAGTCAAGCGTTTGTGATAATGGACAACGAGTCTTTTATGATGCTGTGGAGGAATTTTGGCCCACTCTTCTTTGCAGTATCCATGGTTCCATCAATTATGGCAAGCAACAAATCAGCCTCAGACCATCACACTGCCACCACCATGTTTGACTACTGGATGTGCCATTAAATGCTGTGTTGGCTTTTGTCTCGTCAGTCTACAGAATATTTTCCCAAAAGTCTGGGGGATCATCAAGATGTTTTTTGGCAAATGTGAGATGAGACTGTTCTTTTTGGTCAGCAGTGGTTTTCTCCTTAGAACTCTTCTATGGATGCCGTTTTTGCCCAGTCTCTTTCTTATTCTCGTTAGCTGGGTATTGGTCCACCAGGGTCTCCACCCTTGGTCACCGCCTGGTACACATTGCACCCGACCCCTATGGTGCCTCCTGCGGGTGGTGGGCCTACAGGAATGTGAGTCCATATCCCTTCTTCGGGGTGTAACCAGCAGGGCCCCATGGGCTAAGGCCCGGTCACCAGGCACTTGACCTCGGGCACCCTTCCCAAGCCTGGCTCCAGCGCAGGGCCGCGGTAACCCTATCGTGAGGAGAGTGAACTGTTTCCTAGATTTTTGACTCAGAGAGGTCTTTTGAATCGTTCTTTGTCTGGTCCCTTGCTCAGGGCCAATTTGTCCTACCAGGGGGCAAAAGCCCCCAGACAACATAGTCCCTGGGATTCCTGGGACACACAAACCCCTCCACCATGATAAGGTAGCGATTCACGAAGGCTGAGTAGAGCCAATGGATGGGAATTGAGAACCCCTAGTAGTCCAATTCCTCTGAATCGTTAGTTTACTTGCCTGTCGATCACGCTTATAGATTCTTGCACTTGTGCTACAATCAGCTGATTTCAGTTGTTGGAGGAGGAAAACAGCAGGACACTTTATAGCGTGGACATGGAAATAATTTTTATTTTTATTCCACAAAAGGATAAGAGTAAAATGGTGAAGTGCAATCTGCATCCAGGACAGAAACAACTGTATTACGCTGCTAACACAACTACGGCCCTTTGCGAGCACCTGCACAGACAAGCATGCTAACTCTAAGCTAGTAAAAACCCAGAGTGATGCTAAAGCTGAGTGAATGCCGATCCCAGCCCAGCACCACAGTCAAGTGAGCTGTCATTTGTGAGCTGTCGTGAAGCCAGCTATTGCTGAACTTCATCGGTAACAAGCGGATGAGCTGTCAGGTCGCAGCCTTCCTTTCTACCTCCTCGTGTTTCTACAGTAGAATAACTGTTGCAATCACTTTGAAGTGTATTTGTGCTGGCTTTGTTGGCTTTGTGTTCATACCTAAATGCTAAGAGAAAGATGTGTCCTCATTAGGATAGGGATTTGTGTTGGTGTTTGGGATTGTAGCCTCAGATGTTCTATTGTTAAATGATAATTTTAAGACAGTGTGTTTCAGGTCATTTTACAGAGTAAGATGAAAGTAATGTAATAAGTAGTATAATGAATGATTTTCTCCTTGGAGTATTTCAGTAACGTACTGCATTACTTCTAATAAAAGTGTTATGTGTAATGTGTGTAATACATTACTTTTTTGAGTAATGACTCAACACTGATCACAACAAAGAGAGGAAATGCATCTAACATGCACAAACATTAGACCACACAACATACAATTAATTTGCGTAAATGTAATGTCTTTGATATGCTGCTTAGTAATGGTGGTAACTCTCAAAGCGGCACTAGTGAGAACCCAATAAGAATCGATAAAAAAATTGATAAGGAATCGAATCAATAAGTAAAATGGATCATGGAATTGGAATGGCTAAATTCTTATCAATTCCCATCCCTAGCCACTATTCCTCCACATCGAAAGGAGCCAGTTGAGGTGGTTCGGGCGTCTGACAGGGGTACCTCCTAGGCGCCTTCTGGGTGAGGTGTTCCCGACATGTCCCATCAGAAGAAGGCCCCGGGGCAGACCCAGGACACGCTGAAGAGATTATATCCCTTGGCTGGCCTGGGAACGCCTTGGTGTTCCCCTGGATAAGCCTGAGGAGGTGGGTAGGGAGAGGGAGGTCTGGGCTTCCCTGCTTAGGCTGTTGCTCCCATGACCTGGCCCTGAAAGAGCGGAAGAAAATGGATGGATCTTTTCTTATTGTTGATTCATGAACTCTGACCTTAACTGTGACAAGTGAGGCCTGTGGGTCTTTAGATATTGTTCTGGGTTCTTTTGTGACCTCCTGGATGAATTGATGCCCTTTTGGAATAATTTTGGTTGGGCGGCCACTCCTGGGAAGGTCTTCCACTGTTCTAGTCTTTCTCCATTTATGGATAATGGCTTAGAAATGGCTTTGTAACCCTTTCCATACTGATAGATGTCAATGACTTTGTGTTTCAGCTGCTCTTGAACTTGTTTAGATCATGGCATCATGTGTTTCTCTTTTAGCCTGCTTCACTTTGTCAGACAGGTTAAGTGATTTCTTGATTATACAGGTCTGGCAGTTACCAGGCCTGGGTGTGGCTCAGGAAATTTTACTCAGTTTTCTTAAAAAAAACTTGTTTAATTACATTTAATCCATGATTTAATAACAAGAGGGAGCAGGGAGCTTTTCACACAGGGTAAGGTAGGTTTTAATGGCTTTCCCCCCCAGCTTAATAAAACAAATCATCATTTAAAAACTGCACTTTATATTTAATCCATTTATTTTTGACTAATTTGACTAACTTTATTTTAGATTAGACAATTAGTAGTTTTACTTCCATCAAATATTCAGATTAAACAGTCTGACAGCCTGTACAATAGGGCACCACGATGATTACAACCTCAAAAACTAACAGTACAAACTAACAACAGCTACTACACACTTCAAACAAGGGAACACAATGTTTTGCTCATTTGCAATAAAAGAACAATAAAACTACAGGAATGAAAAATAAAAAAGCGTAGTGTGGCAGAGAACCACAGGTAAATCAGCAAAGACATATTTGTGAGTAAAGATGAAACATTTTATGACATTTACTCTGGTCATCAGTTAACTGTAGTGCCTGTAGGTTTGTTGAAGGAGAAAGGGGGCAAGATGAGCATGCAAGTCCACACAGAACAAACTGAATGACCTGAGGAGCCACACAGCTTCTCTCATAGCAACTGGTGGGTCTCTAGTTTCCTCTGCTGACAGTTTTTGGTACTACAATGCTTCAGGCAATAAAATCCTGTGAGCTGAGCTGTCACTGAACAAAGTGTTCCCTGCATTAAATACTGTGTTGTTGCGCTGCGCCATCTTTGACATGATCAAGGTCCCTCTGGAAGTAAGTGCCACTTCACAGCAATCTTGGTAACACCTCTGGGCACTTTTTGAGGATTTATTTTGAAATAGTATCTTACTTTAATGTTTGGGATATAAAACCCTCATACAGAATTGAAAGTCAAAACTGCTCCCCAGGCAGGTCTTAAAATTAAAGTTCACAAATTATTACGCTTTGCTCATTCTAGCTGATTTTTGATTTTTTTTGAAGATGAAATATAACAAACCCCCCTAGTCTGTGAGTAGACCATACAAACAATTAATTCTTTACTAAACGAAATTATTTAAATTGGTCTTTTTTTAAATACACTTCTTTAACATTTTCTTCCTCTATTTTAAATTGGCGGATGGATATGTTCTAGCGGTAATAGTGACAAGTCCGGACTTTCCCGTAAATCACGTCACAGAAACCGTTGGTGGAGACCAGTGGTGATATGTTCTCTTCTGCTGCCTTTGGGTGACGTCGGGAATTTAGCAGGCATTACCGGCAGTGACGTTTAATGAGTAATACGTAGAAAACTGTCACCAGTAGTGCTGCAGTGATCTTAATGGTCGTGCTAGCAATAAAACTGATTTGATTCATGCGTCAAGTACATTTTGTTTGCGTTTTCGGGATTAAATTGTTTATGGTGTTTATCCGAAGTATTTTGACCCAGCATTTTTAAGGTGAAACTGAAGCAAAGAGTTGGCTGTAGCTTAAAACGGAAAGCAGTGAAACATTATATACCAGGTGAAATCTTTTGCTTATTATTAAAATATTTTCAACTTATATTTGGAATATTTAAATACATTCAGGTTACGTGCACTTTTTAACGAGTCAACGTTGCGAGACTATTTACCACCGCGGATGTACACAGCGTTTCTATCTGAACTGCATGTTGACGTCACGCACTTCGCCAGTCACCCTACTCCGCTGTCCCCCTGTGGAGGCTGTGTTCGCTGTAGCTGCTAACCCTTGTTTTTCAGGTGAAGATGGCCGCAGGTCCTCTCTCTGTATCATCCAATGCCTCCACTAACAATGATGGAATTCTCATTGGCGACAAATTTTATTCAGAAGTGTACCTTACAATCGACAACTCGCTTGTACCGGAGGAAAGGCTCGCAACGACGCCGTCGATGTTCGACGGCCTCGACCTGAACACAGAGGCCGACCTTCGCATTCTTGGCTGTGAGCTGATTCAGTCAGCGGGTATTCTCCTCCGGCTGCCACAGGTAAGCGTTCTTGACTGCAGTGCATTAGTGCTGGGTGTTTGATAATAATAGTCGAAAGTTAATGTGGCTTGTAGTTTTCAACACGTCGCGGCCTAGTTGTTAGCAGTGTGCTAAATGTTAGCTCTTGACGTTGGCGTGGTGGAATTAAAATGGCGGCGATCCATTGTGGAAGGTTAGGCCAGTTTACACAAGACGAAGTACAATTATCATGCTCTTTTTTTCCCCCCCGTTCGACAGGTCGCAATGGCAACAGCTCAAGTACTTTTCCATCGTTTTTTCTACTCAAAGTCCTTCGTCAAGCACAGTTTCGAGGTAAGTGTGTTAAGAGTTTCCGGAGTGTTGCCGAGACGCTGGTCTGCCGGTATTGTTAGCATAGCATTGCATAACGTTGTACCTACGTTAGTGGCAGCCATATTGTCGAGTCTAACTCAACCTGTTACAAAACTCAAAGATAAAGTGCGACCTTCTATGAATTTGAAACTGAGCACAGACTCGAAGTACACAATAGCACTGCATGAAAACACTAGCACTATTGTAGTGTCAAGCATTGGTTTCAGTACATCATTACTTTTGTAGACTGGATTGACAGGTATGTAAAAAGTATACATCACCGCCACAACAAAACAGGATAGCTTTTATTTTGTTGCCTTTTTTTGGTCTCATGGTTGTGTTCTGATCACGTGAGCTCAGTTTCCCGTAGTAAACATTCCTCTTTGCTTATCATTTTATTTTCCAGATTGTTGCCATGGCTTGCATCAACTTGGCCTCCAAGATAGAAGAAGCACCGCGGCGAATACGAGATGTCATTAATGTTTTCCATCACCTGAAGCAGCTCAGAGGAAAAAAGTAAGCACTGAAAATGAATCCAATGTTCTCCTCTTGAAAATAATTATTTAATATGTAAAACTAGTTGCATTGAAATGTTTTTTTTTCTGTTTTTGTTTTCTTATTTTTGTATTATGTAATGTTTGATGCTGATCTGTGTTTTTGCTGTGCAAGTGCCCTTTTGTTTATTCATGTACTCTAAACCATTTTAAAACTTTTCAGTTTCCGCTTCACTGGTAGTTTTGCAGTGTAATTGTCTACATTTAACATCAGTTTGACATTGCACTGAAATTAATGCCTCAAACAACTGGCTTCAAAAATTCAAGTTTATTATTTGTAAGACACAGTCACAGACAAAGCAGCTGTACCTGTGTCTTCATACAAATCTGTTGATGTCAATATTACAGATTTTGGCATTAACTTGACTTCTTTTTTCCCTTGCAACCAACTAACAGCGACCAGCTACATTTACCAAAGCCTGGGTGATGTGGAATGGTACGTAAGATGAAGCTGTCGGCATGAACCATGATGCGAGGGGGGTCTCCCTCCTCCCCCAGGCCCACCCCACCCCCCTCCTGCGGGAGACTCCCGTGGTCTGAGCCACCGCGGGGCACTGGGATCGGGGATGACAGGTTGGCCGAAGGTCCTTGGCCCCCGGGGCGCCTTGAGGACTCCTGTGGTTCAGTCTTAAGCTTTGGGTATCTGTCCGTCATTCTGCGGACCCTTGGGTAATGTAGTTTTCTTCTCTGACTGCTCCTCACCATGCATTTTAATTGTGCTTAAAAAGCAACACCCCATCCACCACCAGCTGCAACCATGGCTTTTAAAGAAGTATCATCTTGTTTGTTAGAATTAGAATGATTAGTTGGTTACTGTGAGTCTGTCAGTTTTTGTTGAGGGTCAGTGCATGTTCTTTAGCTTCAACAGTTTGCCATTATATGCTGTTGATTTGATTTTGCATTTCTTAAGTGTAGCTGAGAGGTATATAAAAGAGGTGTATTGTTAGGTTGGGATTTGTGCTTGTTGTATTGTCTTTAATCCTCAGAGGTTAGTTTTGTTTTTTTTCCATGCATGTGGTTTGTAGTGTAACATTCACATTACAGTATATTTGAGACATTAGAACAACAGACTTGTAACTTTAAATTGAATTTAACTGGTTTGTCAAGGGTCATGCTGATATAATGAATGACTCTCACAAATCATTGTGGTTTAATTCCATTCCAGATTTTAATTCATCTTGTGAGCATGATGACAGGCAACTTGAACAGACGTTGGTGTATGAGTTTTGTTTGTTCGCTTTTTGGTTTTTAAAAAAACATTTTTTAATGGATTTTCTTTCCACAAAGTCTTCATCAGTGGAATGTTTTGTGGGTCAGTACAGTATGTGAAGGGTCACTTCACCCAAAGAAAAGCCCTGCACTGAATGTTTTCCTCCCAAGTATGGATTGTCTGCATCCAGACGGTGGTTCTGGCCCATGGTTTTGGTCAATTAATTTGCATTATACTGACATACAGTATAAGCAGATACGAAGATAGATAAAGAATGAGTTGTGACGGAGTACAGTAATGGTTAAATTAGAGTTAAGCTTGAGGTTCCACACGTCTGTAGTGAATTAGTGATGTTAGCACCAAGTTGATATTTCTGTTAAAGCTGTGGCACAGGGTGTGTTTTTGGGTTGAGGGCTGTCTTTGAATCTCACAAGCTTTCACTGGAACCACAGGAGTCCACAAACCCCAGCAAACTGTCAGGCATGCAAACAGTTAACTGTTGCTTTGAGTTGGTTGAAATGGGAAAAACGAAGGGGCGCAGGAATTCAGAAGGGCACTGTCTTTTTTTTCTTTTTTAAATTTTGTTTTCTTTTTTTCTTTTTATTGAAAGAGGGAAACATTTTATTTTGATTCCTTTACAAACTAGGACTCCAAGTCCATTGATACTTGATCAGAACTACATAAATACCAAAAATCAAGTCATCAAAGCGGAAAGGCGGGTCCTGAAGGAGCTTGGATTTTGTGTGCATGTCAAGCACCCTCACAAGGTGAGTTCCTTTTTTTTTTTAAAATAACATTTTAAATTTAATAAGCAGCTAATGCAGCTGTACAGGAGACAGGGTTAGAATATTATTCTTACTTCACAGAACAGGTTTGATCTTGGAGACGCACCTGAGGCTGTTGAGCAGAGTCTTTGTTTTTTTTAACTTCAGTGTATGATTACAGATTGTTGTCCTGTACCTTCAAGTCCTGGAATGCGAGAAGAACCAGACATTGGTGCAGACAGCCTGGTAAGTTAATTAATAGTTTTTCACAGACAACCCCACCCCCACCCCCACCCCCCCACAGCAGCAACCTGTGTCATGTCTGCAAGAAGTGCTACCAGACCTGGGCTAAAGATGAAGTTGAACGAGTTTCAAATGGTTGAATTTCTGAAGAGCACTTGATTTATCTGCCAGGAACTTGGGACTGATCCATATGTGGACCACCTGTCAGATAAGTAATATTCAAGTGCCTACCAATTTACAGGCACGCATTTGAAAAGCACTCAACAACCATTTTGCCCAGGTCTGACGACGACATTTCCTCACTCCATTTGAACCCTTCCACCTCTTTTT
Source organism: Etia nguti (assembly GCA_015106755.1). Taxonomy (NCBI): domain Eukaryota; kingdom Metazoa; phylum Chordata; class Actinopteri; order Cichliformes; family Cichlidae; genus Etia; species Etia nguti. The sequence continues at coordinate 89,483 of VUQG01044390.1, forward strand.
TTTTTTTTTTTTTTTTTTTTTTTTTTTTTTTTTTTTTTTCTCTCCCCCTTTT
>VUQG01044390.1:89554-109280 GCA_015106755.1 Etia nguti
ATTTTTCCCTTGCCCCCCTTTTTTTTTTTTTTTTTTTTTTTTCTTTATTTCTTTTTTTTTTTTCTTTCCCCTGATGGAGCAATTTGTGTTATTACAAATTTACTACTTGTCTCACTCTCTTATCTGCCCTTACGTGGCTTACTGTAAAGTCTTTTTTTTTCATTTGCGGTGCCCAGGGGACTTGGTTTAACTTTGTCCTTTCTCTCTACTCTTTGATTAAAGGGTAGTCCATGCTGGTAAGTCACATAAAGAACCTCTGAACTCTGCCTCCTCCAACCACATGACCTCAGGAAGCTCCCCCCATTGGCTGGCTGCCCCTCTCCAGACAGCCAGTCCCAATGCCGAGATTCACTGCAGGGGGCGGGCGGGACTTTACCCAACAGCCAGCATCGTCTTGTTTTCTCTTGGGTGTCCAAAAGGATTTGTATTTTTTGGTCTTGCTATAAAGGTTTTCATCTGTAATAACTATTTTTGCCAAGTAGCTACAGATAGATGTATATTCTAACTTTTTTCGTTTACTTGCATTTATCAGTGAAGTAAACTTAGCCAGAACAGACTTTTTTTTTTAAGTAGTTTACCTGCCTATATATATATTAAAAAAATTTTTTTTTTAATATTGACAGTAGGTGTTGTGTCTTGTCCCCAACTGACGTGGTGTCCAGACATGTGTCTGTCTTACAGGCTGATCGAGTTCTCAGGTTTTGCTTCCATGGACCTGTCTCACCCACGCAGCACTCAAAATCCAACATCCATGTGTTATCTATAGCAGAGTTGGCATGCTAGTTTTGTTCTAGGCAGTTTGGACTGAAGACACTTTATCTGAATGGCAGGTTTTCAGGATTTGCAGCAAACTTTAACTGGAGCAGTCCAATATTTTATGTATGGTTGGAAATTGGTATTGACAAGGTAATCCCAGTGCCACTGAAACGCAGAGGAAGTTTGACTTAAAGTTAGCTGTAGAATTTTTTTTTTTCCCCTAATGGTGGGTTTCTTGTGTGATCTTTCTGGGATCAGTGTTTGGGTACTTTAAGGAGTCTCACCGCCATGTTTCTGTTATCACACTTCTGTTTTTGTCTTTGTGACATCTATTTCTTAAGGACATAGATGTGACACTACCCCGTAACTTGCCTGATTCACAACCTGGCCATCCTGCCATTCCTAATACTCTCCCAATGTCTAATCTCATTTATTCATTGTCCTAGACAACCCTCTGACACATAATCTGTTTTTAGCTAATCGTCACCTGATGTCTTCTAGAGAAGACCTCTAATGACACGTACTAGAAGGGAGTTGCACTCAAGTGGACTTTGTGGTCATTTCAGCTTGCATTTTACAGTTTTTACTTAAAGTGGGAAATGTTCTGTGGCTGAACCTTGAATAAATGTTAAGGTCCATTTTTACTTTGAGCACATCAGCATACCACTGACTCCGAGAACCACCAGTTGCATGCTACATGACATGCTGTGCTACCCAGTTCCCCTCAGATTTGTGGCAGCTGCATCTTAGATAAATGTTCTACATCTGCGAGCCTGCATGTTTCCCACCTTGTATGGCATGTGCTCTTGTCTTAATCATCATTAGAGCATAACCTTGTTGCCCTCTGGGCACAATTAGATGAGGTGGAGTTGGCAGGTTATCAGTAGATAATTTTTTTTCACCATCTGTGTCTTCATGCTTTATCTGTGATGTGATGCACTCTCATGGATGCCCAGAGAGAAATGGACAAAGTTAAACCTGAGTTTATCTCTCACTTGAGCACTGTGTCAATTCCAACAGTCCAGGGGTCCAGTTAACAGTGCTTGTTCAAAGAAAATTAAAAAAGTTAAATCCCTGTTTAGGAGGTTGCACCATAAATAAATGTTGCAGATTATTAACCTGCAGTATTGGGTTATAGTCAGTGGGTGTAATATTGAAAGATGGATTGAAGGTTTTGTGTAGAGAAGATGCTATGTTTTTGTTCGTTCTTTTTTTGTCTCCATAGGAACTACATGAACGATAGCCTGAGGACGGATGTGTTTGTGAGGTTTCAAGCTGAGACTATCGCCTGTGCTTGCATATACCTCGCTGCCCGAGCACTGCAGGTGAGAGGAAATGATGCAAATCTGAAACTTTTTTCCCCCCTTGATAGTCACGCATTGGCACATCAAAATGTCTTTGTCTAATAAGAACACTTTAAAAAAAATAACTATATGCCTTTCTTTTTCAGATACCGCTGCCAACCAGACCCCATTGGTTCCTGCTGTTTGGAGCCACGGAAGAAGAGATCAAAGATATCTGCATCACCACCCTGAAACTTTACACCAGGAAGAAGGTAAATATGAGTGCAGGGCTTTACTTAGCTCTGAGTGAGACTGTGCTTTGCATTAACTATAATCCATCCACAATGAGAGTATGTTTTGTGACTTGCTAAATAGATTACGCTCAAGTCCTGAATGATAAAACGCGTCTGGAACACACTGAAGCATGGTCCGTCTTTAGTGGATTTTAAAAAGCATAACTGGGTCAAATCCCTTTGAACCTGATGTGCACCTCCCTAGAAATGTAACTACATGTTGGGTCAACGCAGCAACTGTTGTGATTGGCCTGTTCCAATTCCTGTGCTTTTTCCGGCTACTTTTCCCCCCGTAGTTTTTAAATATATTGGTGAGAGAATAACAATCATGATTCCAGTATAAGGAATAATAATCATAGCATCAAGATGAGGACTCAAAAATTCCTGGAGGGAGATTTCTGAAACTATCAAGATTCATGTGAGAGAATGTACAAACAAGTGGAAAAACTAGAGGGATGACATCAGCCACTTAATGTAGGTTGCGTCATAGGCTCTTGAAAGACTCCCTGCAAGAGTCTAAATCAGGCCTTACACGGGCTATAAGTAAAAATTAAAAAGTGCAGATGTATTTAAAATTTATAACAAAAGTTTTCTGTTTCTATCAGGCAGTTGCTGAACTGTCCCTTTAAATACTCAGATACACACAAACCAGTGTTTAATATTAACGAACCTTTCATCCTTGCTCGACATGCTCCTCATTCTTCATTGAAAGCTGGTAGTCTAGAAGCAGGACGTCATCACTTACCTGAATGACTGACATAGCAATGTAGTAACATAATTGTTGACAAACCATCAATTAATCTGCTAACACAGTTACATTAGGCTGCACACATTCGTTCTGGGCATTTAAAATGTGATTATAGCAGAAATCAGCCAAGCCTTTTAATGTATGTGAATGGGGACTTAAGCAGACAACTTACCCATTAGACTTCAGCCGTGACGTGAAGCAGGCAGAGGCTTCACTGTAACTGAGAGCATTTCTGTGTTCAGACAGTGTAGAGTCTAAAAATTCAGATGAAAACCAAAATCGTACAGCTCAGCTGGCTGATCCAGCAGCTGTGGATGGGAGAGGGATGACTGCTGGGAGGCAAAACTTTATTTGTCAAAGTTTATTTTCTGTTTGTTCAAACCTGAGCTTGAGATTCGCAAATTATTTTCTGACTCTTAAATTTTTTTTAAACTTCATGTAAATTTTTAACTTTAGGTAGGACTAAAAGCAATTCTCTATGCTAAAAAAATCATGAGTAGTAGAGTTAGTTCACAGGATGATGTCATTTTTCTGCAATCTCATCAACATATTGTGCAAGATTACATCGATCCAAGGTTAAAATAAACTAGCGTAGACTCCTGCACTGTATGGCTCAGGGGAAGCTGCCTGAATGAAAGTAAGTGCTCTTGGCAGACTTTACATAAACTTCTTTTTTGTTTTTTTGCTTCCCTTAGCCTAACTATGAGCAGCTGGAGAAGGAGGTGGAGCGAAGGAAAGTGTTCTTGGCAGAGGCTAGGATAAAGGCTAAGGGTCTGAATCCTGATGGTACTCCTGCACTGTCCACGCTGGGTGGCTTCTCACCTGCTTCCAAACCGTCCTCCCCTGTGGTCAAAGTGGAAGAGAAGTCCCCCAACCCCCAGACTGTCAAACCAGTTAAAAAGGAACCAGACAACCGTGCCCAGGTCAACAAGAGTCCACATAATGGGTAAGAAACACATTTTAATGTCAATATTTTGCCGTTATTTGTAACGAGGTAATAGTTGTCATCTGTTACTTGCCTGATAGTCTGTTTTTAACTTCAAGTTCAAAATGTTTGTCTTCAGGTTAAGGAAGGAGGTGAAGATTGGGAGGAACAGTAGGAGTGGAAGTCGTTCTCGTTCGAGAACGCGCTCGCGGTCGAGATCGCGCTCCTTTCGCAGACAGTAAGCTCTACAGTTTTACGTTTTAACCTGTATGAATGTGTAGCTCTACCTTCCGCATGTTTAAACTGATCTGATTTTCATTGTCTGGCTGTTTCTCATGTCAACCCCCCCCCATCCTGTTGTTTCCGCAGTTACAACAGCAGACGCAGCCACTCAGGGACCTACAGTTCTCGTTCACATTCTCGCTCTCACAGCCGCAGCCCATCGCCACAGCGGCATCCGCCCTCGCCACTCCTCCCCCACCTTAAATCCAAGTCCAGTCACCACAGTAATAGCGACTCCAAGCCCAGCGGTCGTCACAGCAACAGCGGAGGTGGAGGCTCCGGTCATAAGAGGAAGCGCTCGCGCTCTCGGTCGCGGTCCCGCAGTCCAGTCAAAGTAGAAAGGGACCGCGACAGAGAGAGGGAACGCGAGAGAGACAGAGACCGCAGCTCCTTCGACCTGTCATCAAAGAAACACAAACACGATCGAGGAGGTGGCCACCGAGACCGGAGGGAGAGGGAGCGGTCCCGATCCTACGACAGGGACAGAGAGAGGGAGCGTAGCCACAAGAGCAAACACCACAGCAGTAGTGGGCACTCGGGACACAGCCGTCACCGTCGCTGAGACCTGCACCAACGGGCTCTGGCTCTGGGGCTGATGGTCACATGAGTACTTTGAGTACAAGCAAATCAAATTAGACACGTCCTCTGAACTTTGGCTGACAGATTGATGTTTAAATTAAATATTTGTGCAGAAGGTAAAACAGAAGTTAACCAAACATCCACGTAACAGAAGAGATTTTTAAACCTTGCTTTATTGAAGACCAAAAACTTACAAAAACAGTGTCGAAGCTGCCGTTACTGAAAACACATTTAATTGGATTTTCTGTTTTGTGTACCAGCAGGTGTCCTTCCTACTCAATTGCTGGGTTTCTCATACACACCCCGTGTCAGACCATCAGCGTGCACAAGTTTATCTTAATTTTTCTAAATTTGTTGAAGTGACAAAACATCTGCCAGCATTATGATTTATCTCAGTGGAAACAGTGGAGCCAGATAAATCACCACGTCTCATGTGCAAATGTCTTTGATGGAATCGGGTTGCTTTGAGTCTCATACAGAGCAGCAGATCTGTAGCTGACATTTATCTTGGGTGGTTGATGGTTTTGCATCTGAATGCAGACTGCAGCTTTGACCACCACCATGAGCTGCTCTACGATTACCTTTAAACATCTGCCCAGACTGGCAAAGGCAAGGTTATAGTGTGACATCAGCTCCAGACGCAACCATATATCCTGACAAACCATCTAACCTACCCAACCCAGCCCCCTCTTTTTTTTTTCCCCTCTTTTTAGTTTTACATATAATGTTATGGACATTTGGGGGGGGACTTATTTACAGTGTAAAGACGGATTGATGACCACTGACAAAAATGTGAATGCTTTGATTTATAAAAGCAAATGGCTCAGTGGACGTACTGAAGAATAAATGTAAAATAAACATTCAGGAAAGATCAAAATGTTTGCACAGTCTTTGTTTTCTTTTTTTATTGAACAGATATGTTGCTGATGCTGTATTTTGTACAGTTTCAAAAGAATACTGTCTTTGACTTTTTTTTTTTTTTTTCCTTTTTTTCCTTTTTTGACCTCCCAGCAGGGAATGCAGACTTACTGCAAAAATATTTTAGGGTTGTCCATTTTGTTACACTGGTTTTTAGTCTGCACGTGTTCATGTCCAATTTTTATTCAGTAATAAATGAGCTATGCCACTGAACTGTACACTCCTTTATTGAATTTGTGCCTGGTGTTAAAAACAAAACGAAGAAATAATGGTTGTAGTGGCAGGAGCAGTTGTCTTTGATTTGTATTGTTGCCTTAAGTGGAGACTTGGTGAAGTCCCAGCTGATCGGAGGGTTAAACTGAAACTATGGTCCTTAATGCATCAACTCAAACAGTTGGAAATGCATCCGATGCAAGTGGTGTAAGCCTGCTATTTTGGGTTGGAGGTACTGTACACATGAAGGTTACAAAATAAGAAACTGGGAGGGAAAGTGACATTTATGGCAGCCAGGGGGTGCTGTAGGCCTTAAGTTTCAGTCTTGTACAGCTTTCCATGTGTCGTTATTTAAATATTGTAAAACACTGATTAAGAGATTTAATGCAAGAAGGCCAAAAGAGTTTGTAGCCACAGCTGATACTTCAAACTCGAACTAAAAAGGATTCCAGAAGATTTTGCTACGTGCGTTTGCCAAAGTTGCCATGATCCAACAAAGTTTAAACAGCAAACTTTAAATGATGCATGCAAAAAACCTGAGTGGACAATTTCATATCCTGTTGAAATCCACATTCAAGTTAAGAACAATAGTAGAACACCTACTATTCTACTCAACTGAGCAGCAGTGCTTTGGCTTTTCTCTCTGAAACCGCTCTGAGGCTGCAGCAGCTGCCCATATCAGTTTTGCCGTTGTCTGCCTCTGTGTCATCACTCAGATCGCTGGTCCATCTTCCCCTCTGTGTGATTAATCACTTCATCATTTTACAGTCACACAGTAAGTGAGAAACCACAGACCCCCTCAGAAAACAAAAGATTGATTTTATAAACCATGCAGCATTGAGCATATTGATAATCACATTTGGGTTTTGAGATACTTGTAAGCCACTGACTTTACTTCAATGGGACCCCCAGAGGAACTAAGCAGTAAATCTGCTGCTCTTTTAAAGAACCTGCGAGTAAAGAAAAATATTTTGGGTCTGTTTTGAGCAGGATTAATGATGGGTCATTGTAGAGAGTCAGCAGGTGGTATGCAGTCACCATTAATGAGTTTAAATACACTTCTTCCTGTTACAACAGGAGCTCCCTGCATGTGTTGTCAATTACATTATGGTGATTTGTAAAACCTGTGCAGGTATTTGTTGAAGCGATAGCTGATGGAGACTGCTGAGTATGTGTCAGAATTCCCGATGATGGACGTTAGTGGTGCTCCATGAAGACGGATGGTGAGAAAGTCACAGTATTTTTCCACCAGCCCTGCAGAAAAATCTCTATGAAGCGAGATAATGTGTTGGAGGTCACTTACAGGACTGACATGATGTTCTCTGTGATTCACAGATAGTCCAGTTACACGCCGTACTCCAAGCAAAGAGGCTTCAGATCAGTAGTCACTGTGGTTACTTATGTGGTTGTAGTACGAATAAACAACTGAAAGAGTGCATCACAAGCTGAGCTCGGCTCACTCAAAACGTCCAGCTGTCAGAAATGATTTGTTGCATATTAACTGAGCTTGATCTGAATCTGATTATTAGATGTAACTGCTACCAGCTCTGACATGCTCTGTGCTCTGTCAGATCTTACAGCCACGCTGCCAAGTGCTCCCTAACGCTTCACACTGAGTCATCTTCAAAGCTCGCGATTGAGGTGGTCCAGTTTTGTTCCTGCATGAGAAATGTGTCTCAAGGAATGAAGATTGTGGAATAACTTTGGTAATTATCCTATTTTCTCCCCATGTGTTTCTTTCTTTGCACGTACTGTGTCTTATTAAACTTACAGCATCTTCAAAGTGAGAGCCCAAATGTAATTTACACTGATAATGTAATGACATCCAGGAGTTTGGACGGTGTTTCTGTGAAGTGACTGAAGGAAACCTTTAACTTCGTTCCTGATTAAAGAGCAAAACAAACAAACAAAAATTCAGTGACAATCACGGCGTTCAGTTATTGTAAAGATTTATTACAGCGCTCTGTCCGATAGGCAGGCATGCAGAAGGTGCAGCAGGCAAAATATGACAATCACAACAATAACTGTTGAATTTTCAAATAAAATACAGCATTCGGTTGTTTGCGGTGTTAATTCAGAGTAATATAAAGCACGAGAAGAGGAAGACGAGGAGGAGACAAAGTAAAATCTGGCATTCGTGGTTTCAGTCGTCTTACCAGACACGATAAAAGTGTTAAGCGCCTGTGAAAATAAATACTGACCATATATAAAAAAATAAAATGCGATCGAACAACATGCTAAAGGTTAAAACAACAACAAACATCTATGATTCGCCACACGAGGCTGATATTAATGCTAATGTTTTTATACATTCACATACTGGAATACTTATAATCATCTTCACAGTTTGTGTGATTGTTAAAATCTACAGCAGTTTTCATCCTGCTTCTAACTGTGTACGCATAATCTCACTGTGCTTTAGAGATAGACAGACAGACAGACAGACAGACAGATAGATAGATAGATAGATAGATAGATAGATAGATAGATAGATAGAATAACCGGCCCCAGAGATTTGGAAACTAAGCCACCATGGCAGCACTGGGAGCTCATATCACTACTTTAACAAAACTCTGACATTCACACATTCACTTTAAACACTCACAAATCAACAATGTTCAACTAAAAAGAGCAAGAGCTTTATGAAATGTTTACAATACAGCAGGTCAGCAGAGGTGCTGAATATAATATATAGTAATGATATGTAATAGCATAACACTTTGTCTCAAATGTGGTCTGTTTGCTTTTAGGACAAAAACTGTCAATAAGTGTCAGGAAAACCTTTTATATAGCACCAAATCACAACAACAGCGGCCTCAAGACACTTTATACTCTAAGGTATAAAGCAACCCTACAATAATAGAGAGAAAACCCAAACAATCAGACAACCCCCTATTGAGCAAGCACTTGGTGACAGTGGGAAGGAAAAACTCCCTTTTAACAGGAAGAACCCCCCCAACGGGACCAGGCTCAAAGAAGGGCAGGCATCTCCTGCTACTGGTTGGGGGTCATTGGCGGGAGATGGGACAAAAAGGCAAACTATGGTTGTGAAAGCCAGAGTTTAATAATTATTAGTGATTAAATGTGAAGATAGTGGTCAGAAAAAAGATCGTAGGATGTATCCATCCTGATTGTCTGCACTTCAGCAATCCGAGTCAGTAGGTTTCATTCATCTAGGACCAAGAATATCCAATTCCTTTCTGTCCACAGTTTCTTGAGATGCTGCCGTACCGCTATGAATATAAATGTTCATTTTTTATAAAAACTTAAGTGCAGTCATGGGGGAATACCCCGCTGGCTTTAGGGCCCAAAGTCATGTGTCATGTGTAGGTCATAAGGAAGGAAGGAAGGAATAAAAATGTGAGGGACAGACATGATGTAAATAATATGATTTGTAAGCAGATGCAGGTCAGCTCTGCTGTGTGTGTGGTGGTGGTGGTGGTGGTGGTGGTGTTGGGGGTAACAGGGACAGCTAAAAGTACAAACAGGTAACCTGACCTGGTGGGAAAGGCTGTGTTATGGCTGCGTTTACACAGCTGACAGGGTTTTAGCCGAAGGACCGACGAGAAAGAGCTCGTCTGTCAAACGAGTTCAAATTAAGACCACCTTTAATGTTACATATAACTTAAAAAAGTGCTAATCCAGTATTCACCTGTGGGCAGAAAAAAAAATCTGACAGAATAACTGAGTGGCCACAGTCGAGCGTGAATACCTGTCTCTCGGAGTTTAACTGGATTATAGAAAGGTCGTGGACACAGGCTGATGTTTTTCAGGTGGTGCATACTATCAGTTAGAGCCAATTTAAACACTCAGATCTCCACTCTTACTTCATCCACCTGTCAAAATTTTCAGGGGAAAAAATTAAATCTAATGACATATTTTCCCCCCAAAAAAGAAAAAAAAAAATCACACAAGCTTTAAAACCCAAACCCGAGGAACAGGCCTGTTTTAAAGTAGGCCAGCTCACCTCCACTCTCTCTCTTGCAGAGTCATCGAAAATCAGTGCGACTGAACTGGCAACCTTTCTGAATCCACAAGGAAACCACTCATTTGCTTCAGTGATTTCTTAGAAACCCGTGATCCAAACTCCACTATTAGGCAACAGCTGTGCTGACGCTGCTCCTGGTAAAACACTGGAGTAGATTGCTGCAGACCTCTCTGGTTTGAAAAAGCCTGAAATAGCGCCGTCCGTACAGTTACCGTGATTGCAAAAGAACAGAGAGTGACCACTGCGTGGAGTCTTAAGGGACTTGCCTCATAAGCCACTTTGGTACAAGGGCAGAAAAGAAAAACAGCATCACAGATTTAAGTCGGGTTTGTGAGGATTGTTCCTGGCGTGGTTTTCTTTTTAAAAAAAATACAAATAAAAATACATTTTTGTTTAACAAAACTAACAGACTTCTGTTTAGTAAAGGAACAAAAGACTCTTAAACAAAAGACTCAACCAGTCCCCCTAGAGGCCTGTTTAAGCTAGGAAAAACCCCGGTTAGTGATGAAAAATACAGAATACAGCAGGATACATGACACAAAATGAGTTAAACATATCCTATTATTGGCTGTGTTTGACATTTTAGGAAATATGCTGTCCTAAAATGTCCTCCTAAAAGGAGTTAGTCATAGCCAGACTAGTCAAATTCAAATTCCAGTCTTTACACTAAGCTTTAGCTTCATTTCACTTGAATCACACAGCTACACGAAAGCAGCCTGAATCATCTCTTCCAGTTCTTGGCAGGAAGGTGACTGCATGTATATCCCAAAGTGCTGAACTATTCCTTTAAGATCACTCACTCTCTCTTTCACACACACACACAATATTCCAGTATCCAATGCGCTCCCCATCTGCTGTCCATTAGGCTCGTTTTTCATCCTTCCTGCTTTCCAGAGGAACTGTTCAGTCTCATTATTGCTACAACTCCTTATGAGGTCTTTGCTTTGATGAAGTCTTTATTGTTCAATACTACTCCGGACTCTAAAACTTCCCACTGATACCGGCTTCGTGTGCTTGTAGAAGCAAAGCTGAAAAGTCAGGTGACATCTGAACAAGTAAAACAAACATTTTTGATCGCACGCGGGCAGGTTGGTTTAATGTAACAGTAAGTACAGGGAGTTGTGTTTTTAATACGTAACCATCCTTCATTAGTCTTTTACTGCTGGTTTAATGTCTAAAAATCCTTTTTCTTACTTGAGCTCCATCATTACTATGACTGAAGATGGAGCTGGTGGTGCTACTGACAAGTTACTGGTAGTGTGTTTAGTTTGTCTTCTCAGAGTCACCTGCTGTGGTCTTTTTTTATCCCCCTGTCTCGTAAATGAATGCTTATAAGAAACAAATATCCTGCGTGTGGAAGTCAGCGTATGTTTGGCTGCGCCTTGGCGTCCCCGCCGGCGTCTCGGTCGGTGCTGCTCTCACAGGTAGGTGGTGGTCTCTCTGTTCTCCCTCTCTTTGGCCTGAGCCACAGCCACGTTGATGCACTGCAACCACTCTTCAGCATGTTTCTCATCCTGAGCCTTCAGCACGTACGTTTTACTGTCGGTGAAGATCTCGAAGGCGCGCGGCAGACCCCGGTCCCGACGCTTCTTGGCTACCACCTGCAAACAGAACAAGTGGGTGGGGAAGATTAATAGAGAAGATGACTTATAATCATCTAGCTCATGGGGAGGAGAGCTGCTGTCTTTTTTTTAATGTGTTTTGGCTTCATGTTGGTTTCTTCTTTCATATTTATAGTAGCTTATTTATCAGTGTCAAGCTGCAGTGAGCTGCTTAGGTCGAATCCTGGGAAGAGTTTAGACCTTCAGGCAGCACGCTGGTCAGATGATATAATAGCTTCAAACTGACAGAGGTGTAAGTAATGGTGATGGTGATGAGTGGTGGAGGATATGGGTAAGTGATGGAAGGGCTCTGAGGGATGATGACAGTCACCTTGACGCTTTGCACCTTGCTCAGCTCAATCGGGATGTCGTCCAGCTCATCTTTCTGTGGGGAGGAGACACAGTGACTTTAAATACTTTACTTGGAAATAAATAAAATACAGGGTGTATCAAAAAGAATCAGAAACTGATTTCAAAGTGCTTTAATTCATCTGTAACGATCAAACACGTCCTGCTACGAAGAGGAGATTCGTGAGGTTGCTGGTAGGTAGAAGTGGCCAGCTCTCCTTCCCCTCCCATCAAGTCTCAGTCAATATGGCGAAAGCACTCCGCTCCTGACAGCTGTGCAGCGGGATTTATATTCTGCCAAGTATTGTCAAATGTACCGCGAGCTTCGCTGTCCATTACTTAAAAACTAATATCGCCTTTTGAAGTCGGCTTGTTCTCTTTGACACACCCTGTACTTAAACGGCAGTTTCCTCTCTCTTCTGTTGCAATGTAAACCACAAAAGGACACTAAACTAACATTTGTCATTAGATTAGATAAGAAAAGATGGAGTATTTTTCTCTCCAATGCAAATAAGTAGAAAGCAGCATATAAATAAAAGGGTTGACTATTGTCTGAAAGTTCACATCTGAAATGACCCCGTCTTCGTCCAGTGCAAAAGTTTTCTTCTTGGGTGATTTTTGCTTGGAGCTATTCATATCAGTGTGTTAGGAAATGTGTGAAGAAAACCACACAGAAGTAGCCTCTTAATTTTCTGAAACAACAGTTTTTCCTAGTGTTGCTTCCAGGACCTACTACCTCAGAATAATTACAGTTCCCTGTTCTGTTATTTCTACAGTCCTCCCACTCCTCAGTCCCCTCCTTTCTGTATTTTACCCACCTACCATAAGTGCCATTTTGAATTGTATGAGCTGGTAAGTGTGTGGTTGTGTGCATATTGCAACACAGCTATGTCTTCTTACCCCATATTTGGTTAAGCGGTTACAACCACTTAACCAAATATGGCTGCAGACTCATGGCAAGTGACCACATCCTTTCTTTAGTGTGTGTGTGTGTGTGTGTGTGAGCTAAAAAGCTATTGGGGTCGACATGTTCACAGGCTGTGTTCTCTGCTGGGGAATCAAACAGACATTTGATTGATCTGAGCCATATGGAGGAATTTAAAATCAACAAAATTGGGAAAAAAGTTCACATCTGACCCCCTCAGAATCAGCAGATTTTAAACATTACATTAACTTTACTCTATTTCAAGAAGGCATGCAAGAAAATGTATCTTCATACTATAAATATCTGAAGTACAAAGGTGTAGTGTCAAGTTAAGAAGAACGTCACGTGACATTTTTTTCCATTTTGCTGTTTTTCCAGATTAAGAAATGCTGCCGCCTGTGAGCTGTAAGCATGAAAGGAACTTACTTCATTATTTTTTTCTCTATATCAGCAGAAATGTCGTTATTGCAAAATTGAGGATATGTATCGCCCACACCGAATTTTTACCTACATTTTCCTCTCGTAGCTGTTATTCCTTTTGTGACAAAATAATTTGGAGATATAGACATGTTCATTTGTGCAACAACGTCAGCTTTCACGTGATCAATGTAACAGTTTGTATATAATTACATTAATCAAGAAACTCAGTTCTGAGGATGGGCCTGGCTTACAGAGAGACTCGGGATCAGTGGATGAGCAGAGTACGAGGCGACCCGCAAAGAACTGGATCTTCCCTTCTGAAAGTTTGATGTGGACTTAGTATAAAACACGACTGATGAATTTTGGCCGCAGAAAAGACGGCAAAAGGTAAACTAGTTGAAGTGTGAGATACACAAATCTATGTGCTTAACTTCCACACATCCCATGTGTTGGGCCATGAATGCATTTTAGGTGTATGCACACTTCAAATAAACTATAACCTATTTCTTTCTTCCGGCTGCTTCCTTTTCTTTGCCACAGATTTCCTGATGCAATTTATGTCTCCTCCCCAGTTTTAAACCACGGATCTTTCATGTGTCAACCACTACACCGTGGAGCCACAGACTCACACATAACCTATATGTAAAAATGTTGGGTTTTTTTCTCTTTCCTTTCACTTGTGCACCAGAGTACAATGCACGTCTCGGATTTGACAGCCTGATCGTTCAGTATGAAGGAAATATTTTTTGGTTCTCGTCAGGAAAAAACGCCTTTCACAACATGCCAACCACCTCCAGAACCTGCTGGCAGAGACAGACGGGGCTCTGAGAACAAAGACACAAAACCTTCTCAATCTGCAGCGGCTGCATAACAGCATACTCCATTACCATCTGGATCAGAGCACAAAGACTTTTGTTTAAAGTTAGAAAAACCCCCGAAAAGAGAGAGCGAGAGAGCTGAATATTCCCCTGTTTCCAGAAACTCCTCTATGCTGTCCTCTGATTTGGAGAGCTGCTACACTGGCTAAAGTCCAGATGATGGTCAATCCCTATAACAGTTTCTCCTGTGCAGATGACTGCCATAAACTGTGTTTGATAAAGCAAGGAGGGGGAGATCCCGTTTACTCAGATGAGAGTCAGTATTTCATGTTCAAGGCTCTTTCTCCTTGGGCTACTTGTGCATAATCATTACTGCAAGTGAGTCATGTTTTTGTAGCATCACACTTTGGCCTTGGGAGTCCCGCCCCTCCCCCAAGAGCCCTTAGCGGGGCCAAGATTTGCTATATCTGGATTCATCAGATGCTTCTGCTGAGGTGCCATTTCCACCGTTTCATACAGTTTCATCATGATTTAAATGACACGGGACATAGTAACATTACTGACGGCTTTATAAGTGCGAGGACGGGGTCGATACGTAGGTGTGTGTTTATGTGTCAGGGATCATTTTCAGTATCTACCTACCGATTTGCCTCTCCGGAAGAGGAGCTGATTCCCTGCCAAGGTGAAGTAGCGAGTTTTCCAGCGCTTAATGAACTTCCAGCGGACCTGCTTCTCTTTCAGCTTCCCCTCGATCAAGGGCTGTCCCTCCTGGTTTACGACTATAGATAGCACACAAACACATGACAAACGTAAAGGAAAAAATGACAAAAAGAAATAAACAATATGTCAGTGGATTTTGCTTTTGTTCATTTACTCTGCAATAAAGCTAAAAGGTCGTTCACTCTGTCTTCACAAGCTGGTAAAGCAGAATCAATGCAGACGTCGGTATGGGTTATCCAGCTTATTCACCATAGCTACAGCCAGCTGGGGAGGAATCCACACTTTCAAGCTGAAATCAAACTGATTTCTTTCTTTCTGTTTCTGTCTTCATCTTCTATAACTCTCGAGTACTTTAAAGAGCAGTACTGTGCAAAAGGCTCGAGGCGACACTCTTTTTCATATTTTGTCAGGGAAATGGGATTTGGGTGTGCAAACATACATGGAAATGCATTATATAAGACAATTCTAACAAGCTTAAAAGTCAATATTTGGTGTGACCACTTTTATTCTTCAGCAAAGCCTGAACTTTCTTAGGCATGGTTTCTTGTAATATCTTTAAGTAGTCTTCAGGAATAGTTCTTTAGACTTCTTGAAGGACATTCAAATTTTAAAAGAGATTTGTTTCTCATCCCAGGATAAAACTGACAATCTGTTGCTTGTTAGGTGACTATATAAACTATTACACTACGCACAAAATTTTAATCACGAGTTCAGCTTCCCACTATTAAATGAGCATGATAATAGTACAACAGGAAGTGCTCCCGAAATTAGCATCTGATCACGTGCCTACAAATCCCAATCACAACCGTTCCCTGCACCGTGCAGCTTTCCTGCAAGTTTCCAGGAAGTTAAAGTGGAAGTGACACATAACAGCCATTGTGTTGCTATGAGAAAATTACCTGGCAGGTTAAAGACCATTTCAATCCCTACCTGACTAAGTCAGACATCAGTGTCATAATGCACTGCATAATGTCTCTAAATGTTCGCGCCTGCAGTGCATGTGTGCAAACAGTTCCTGTGTACTCTAAGCGCTGCGCTCCGTGGGCATGTTTTGGCATGTTCAGGTTTGGCGCCAGTTTAGAGAGAAAGAGGACCGAACAGAGCGTCCCTTTGTATCCGCCATATTGTGGTTAAAAACAGATTAGGCAATCTGATCAGTGTTTGTCTAAATGTGTGGGCATGCTGAGCAGATGACTCCCAAAGGGGTTTGAAACCAAACCAAACACACCACGAAAGGTCATCGCAACCCCAAATCAGAAGAGGGGAGAGAAGAAAGAGGGGCTTCTTTGCTGCTTTTCTGTTTCCACATTATTCCCTTTCCTTTTATGGACAACTGAGAAACCAAAGAAACACTTGATGGCATTTTAAACACATTATTTCAGGCCTGATAACTTTTTAGTGGTATTTAATAGTATGTGTTGACATTTTATAAAGAAAATTAATGAAAATGACTTATGACAGCACAACAATACAGAAATACGTTGCTACGCGGGGCTGTGGAACACCAATTACTGCAGTCGGATTACTGCAGTCCTGCCACTGTGGGCTACTAGGCTGCTTGCTTCATCTAACAAACATTTTGATTTTTTAAAGGCCTTGATGCATAAATCCTTGTGTCTCATCGCTTCGCTTTGATGTAGACACCTGGAATGGTAACCTTTGTTGTCCGCCCCAGGCGTGCGCAGTAGCTTTCAGTCTTTCATCGGAGACACGCTGACGTCAAACGAGCAAAGAACCAGTGCATAAAACACACACATGCATACACTAACTCATAAGCAAATACCAAAGGTCCACAGTAATGTGCAGAACCAGGAAAGTTTTGCATGGAGCTGCTGTTTAGTTTGCTTTCCATGTGTGGTCAGATCACCCATTTTAGTGCCAAACCTGACAAGACCCCCTCTGTATATGGCTCTTGATCAATAACTGCTACGTTATGGGACTGACAGGATTTCAAAAATGGGAAATGAGGCATGTCTTCAACCCAAATGATTTCCAGAAACATCTCCTACAAACAACCCTAATTTCTCCCTCAGGCCTAGACATATATATTAAAAAAAACCCTCTACAAGCTCTGGAGTTAGCTTTTATAACGTGTAAGTGCATGTCACTTTGATGGTTTGCTGTTCTTGGCTTCAGGACCACACGATCAAGTCAATATTAGGTGTGAGGAGAGCAGGGACACGTATCCTGAACTACAAGTACAGATGCAAAATCTCAAATTACTCACTGTGATGTTAGCAATTCAGTCTCCGTGTAAGTGACACTATTAGAAGGCTAGAGGAAGGTCAGCTTTCCCAGAATTATTGATGAAAATGTCTTTAAATTATTATATATTATTAGGACAGTATCCAAATAATACATAATAATTTAAAGTGTTACCACCAACCACAACAAATGTCTTCTTATGGTTTAAAAAGAATTTCTATGGAAAATGACATCACCAGTGCTTCCTGGAAATTCGAGCAAGGGGGAGTTTTAAAAAAAAAGAGAGAGAAAAAGAAAACAACAACAATGGTGCAAGTAGAGACAAAACTTTCAGCACGTTCTATTCTCATGAACCACCCAGTCATTACACAAACTGTAAACACAGGGACAGGTGGTTACAGAGTCCAGAGACAAACACTATGTGGCACACAGAGAAAAATAAAGCTTTCAAAGGACTCAGTGCGGTCAAGTGAAAAACATCCTGTGATTCAGTAGCTTGTAGAACCACTTTTAGCAATGATGACTTGAAGTAATCGTTTTCTGTAAGAGTTTATCAGTCTCTCGCATTGTTGTGGAGCAATTTTGGCCCACTTTTCTTTACGGCGTCGCTTCAGTTAATTGAGGTTTGGGGGCATTGGTTTATGCGCAGCTCTCTTACTGGAGCTTTATAGTTTGGTGTTAAATCTAGACCATACGTCGCAACCCCAAATCCCCCTACAACGTGACCTGCACCATAATCTGTCATGTCATGTCTCATGTCTCCAGGCCATGACCCAGGATTTTCTTACATCTCAGGGATGTAAGAAAATCCCTGGAAAGGATGCACAAAGAAGTGGATTTTAAACAAAAAAAGTCAACAACAAGGCCGAGCCCAGCATTTTTATTTGTTTTTATCGGTTATGGTCATGTCAGTCGTGGTCATTAACATGTAAAATGCAACCATGAATGTTAGCAATGATGGCAATTTGGTGGCAGTTATGCATAGGTTATGTCCCAGACTTCAAATCAGCTATTATTGTCACAGCATTTCAGTCGGGTTGAGATCTGCACTTTGACTTGATTCTTTTCTTTCTCAGTCATTCTGTTGTAGATTTGCTGATGTCTTTGGAATCACTGCACTGTTGCATGATGCATCCAAGCTTTATCTGTCAGACAGATGGCCTCACATTTGAGTTTAGAATACTTTGGTACACAGAGGAGTTCGTGGTCGATTCAGTGACTGCAAGGTGCCCGGGTCCTGTGGCTACAAAACATCATCACCTCTCCACCACAGTGTATGACAGTTGTTGTGAGGTTTTTTGGCTGATATGCCGTGTTTGGTTTTTCCAAACATGTTGTCGTGTGTTATGGCCAAACATCTCCACTTTGATCTTATCTGTCTAAAGAACTCTGGTCCAGAAGTCTCCCGGCCTCCTAATTGTACTAAACTTTAATATTTAACAGCTAACTGAGGCCTGTAGAGTCTGAGATGTAGTTCTTGGGTTTCTGATCACTGTATGGTCTTTATTTACCCTTTTAATTCCTGTGGAAACAGTAAGTGTGTACTTAGTTATTCACAGGGCTGCATATAAGATAATGTAGTATATGCATGCACCACTAGCACTGTTTCCAAATAAGGCTTCACCAAACCTAATGCCATATGCTGCCCACAAGTGTCTCGTTACACATAGATTGTACTTTATTTTGTTCTGATTTGCAGTTGCTATCACTGATTTTGTTGCCAAATCCGATTGACGGTTTCAAAACTGCTTCCAGAAAAAACATCGGTGACTGACTCAACCTTTAGTGGAAACCTCAGTTTAATTTTACAAACACAATCAGCATATCAGGGACCACATAAAAAAAGAGAGAGATTAAATTCCAAAAATATGTCCTGATGCAGTAAAGTTTTAAATAAAAGAAGAAATATAAGGTGTAAAGTGTGGCAGTAGAGGTGCATAAATGATGCTACAACATGTACAAAGGCCATGACAGCCACATATGTATTAGCTAACATGCTTCCCTAATCTTGCCCTATGATGTCACCAGAACCTCCAATAGCACCCTTGAGAAATGCTGCCTTAATTTGACAAACTTTCGCTAAGCCTCAAAACTCCATTTATAGCAATTACACTCAAAATTTCACCGTGCGATGAACGTCTCTCTTTTCCAGAAAATGAGATGAGAATTTCTTTCTTCAGTGATTGAAGCTGGGAGGATGACACTTAGATGGGGCTTTCCACATTTTTGAAAGAACTAGATTTGTCTTCCCAAGATTACCAAATGTGCTCAAATCCACACGTGGAGAGAAAACTGATGTAATCACGATATATTTTTATTCCCCTTTCTCTTCTGCTGCTTGCCAGTTAAGTGAGTGCAACAGCATGTTGTCCAAGTGAAAATACTGAACAGCCCAGGGAGCGCAGTATAAGAGAGCATACTTGGTATGTGCCGTATTCAGGCATGTCCACACACACAAACACACACACACACACACTGAACTGGTCATTAACGCACACTTCAAAGACATTCCAGTAGTTGAACTCAACAGTATATCATAAAGTATTATGGAGTTGTACCAACCACTGGCTGCACTCCATAATAAGTTGAAGTGAAAAGCTCTTTTCCTTTTTAGCTTTAAAAAATAAAACAAGTTCTGTGTGTGTGTGTGTGTGTGTGTGTGTGTGTGTGTGTGTGTGTGTGTGTGTGTGTGTGTGTGTGTGTG
>VUQG01044390.1:131668-167279 GCA_015106755.1 Etia nguti
TTTGGCTTAATTTGGTGCTTTCTCACATTGATTGGTTCGAATTGTTTCTGAACCCTCTTTCGCTCTTTTCTGTCTTTCGTTCCTTACTTTTGTTTTTATACAAATATCCTTCAAAATTTCTACTTGTTTGAAAGAGGGCTTCCTTTCCACTCCCCCCTGCTCTTTCACTAATAAACTGCCTTGCCTCCCTCCAATCCTTTATTCCCTTCTATCTTTCTTCCAAAAGACCCCAAGCAAAGTCTTTCGAAGCCTCAAACTCTGCACACAATGTTCTTATTTAGAAGAGAGCTGTGTGTGTCATTTCCACAGGGCAGCCAGATGATTCTTGGCCAGCTTATGCACAGTATGGCGTGTTCACTTCTTGTGCACGCAGATTGTTTTCAAGACAAAACCAAAAAGAAAAATATTTTAATGACCTTAAATGACAGTGCGCTGTAACAAACCCAGATTTGATTTTAGTGTCACGATCAAAGTAACACAGCTCAATGTGTCGAGTCAGTATGTGTATTCTCTTTATGACTCAGTCTCTGACACCAAAAAAATCCCCCACTCGCCCTGTGGGGTGGCCTTCATCCTTCAAGCTCGGGTGCTCTATCAAAGGCCTGGGAGCTTGAGGGTCCTGTGCAGTATCTTGGCTGTTCCTAGAACTGCGCTCTTCTGGACAGAGATGTCGGATGTTGTTCCTGGGATCTGGTGGAGCCACTCGCCCAGTTTGGGGGTCACTGCCCCGAGACCACTGCTGCCTTTACCCTCCACATCTTCTCGAGTTCCTCTCTCAGCCCTTGGTATTTCATGAACGTCTCGTGGTCCTTCTTCCTGACGTTGTTATCACTTGGTATAGCTACATCCGTCACTACGGTTGTCTTTCTCTGCTTGTCCACCACAGCTATGTTCGGTTGGTTAACCATCACTAGTTTGTCCGTCTGTATCTGGAAGTCCCACAGGATCTTAGCTCAGTCATTCTCAACCACCCTGGGGGTCCTCTGCTATCAACATCTTTTTCAGACCGTTCTCTGTAAACCCTGGATATGATTGTGTGGGAAAGTCCCAGCAGATCAGCAGTTTCTGAAATCCTCAGACCAAACCATCTGGCACCAAAAAACCATGCCACGTTCAAAGTCATATAAATTCTTCCTCATTCTGATGCTCCGTTTGAACTTCAGCAGGCCGTATTGACCATATCCACATGCCAAAATGCACTGAGCTGCTGCCATGTGGTTGGCTGATTAGATTTTTTTTTTTTTTTAGATTAACAGGCAGTTGACCAGGTGGACCTAATTAACTGGCCAGTGAGTGCACATATCTCTTTTTAAATGAAAGGAAGAAACAGAGCATTGTAGTTGCTTAGTCTGCACAAACTCAAATTTTATTACTTAAAGTAACACCTGAGCGAATACAAAACATAACAAGAATATAATCAGCAACACTTGAATATTAATCTCTACTTGTCTCTAGCTACTCTCCATACTAGCTGCTGCAATCCAGAGTGCTGTAGAGACACTATTTAAGATTTTAGGTGACCACCGCTAAGAGATTTCATGCAGCCCATGTTAACAGGTGTTTCCTAACCTGCAGTGTGCGGTTGATTTCTCCTCCAGTCGTCTTCCCAGAAGCCTGGCTATAGCAGTGAAAGAGTTGCTCATCCTGTAGATGTCTTTACCGCAGCCGCCCAATAAAGATGGGTAACGGTCGGTCAGTGCTCTGATCTCCAGCAGAAAGGTGTGGTGAAAGCTGTGCTCCATGCTGCCCAGAAGGGACACCAGGTAGACCAACGAGCTGTGAGCATGAGTCTTGAGAAAGGAGAGCACACATTATATCAGCCCTGGGCGACCCTGGTCTTGGTATAAAATTAAACAGAAAAATAACAGAGGATTTCCAGGAAGACGTTTTACTGCTTAATGGTTTATTTTTCATTTAAAATGGGGCCAGTGTTGTGTTTTGCAGCAGTTTGGGAATATTGTTGAGTTAGATGTGTTTTGGTGAAGAAAGCATGAATTTTAGCTATGGTAATTCAACACACATGAGTTTTCCTCTTCCCGTCTGTTTGGGAGGGTTTGGTGTAACTTCTTTTGTTACTAAATCATAGCAAACAATAATAAATACAAACACATGCAGGCTGGCTCCCAGCAAACTTTTTAAAATACAAACTTGTTCTTTTCCCAAATGTAATATCTTTCCATCTGAACTTCCGTAATAACCACATTTCATCATTCCCAGCATGTTTCTGTACAAATGAAATCCAGCACATATACAGTCTTGTGACTGTTGACAGAGTAATACTTAACCAGGAATATGACCTGTGCAATACCCCCTCAATAGAAGCCCCATGCCTCTCTTGTATATATATATATTTCTGTATACAAAATTGTGTAACGTATACTTTAATGTAATCAGCTTTATTTAACAGGAGCAGCCACATTTTAAACACTGCGCAGAAATCAGCGTGACGGCAGATGATCAAAGGTGAGTGAGAGCTCTCTTGTGGTGTTTTAGGGCAGAACTGAAGCCAAAAAATCCCCATCTGCGGTCAAAAACCAAAACCTTTTTTTTTTATTCTTTTGGCTCATAAAACTCACAATGCAGAACTAAAAACTTAAAACACTCTCCTTCCTTCTCGAATTCTCAGATAAGAAGTGACTGATTGATGGCAGGCAGAGCCAGCCTCTGTTTCCAGCCCTCTAGAACACCTTGTAACGAGGAGAGAACAACGCAGTTACAGCATCGTTTAGGCATGTCTCACAAGCACTCTCTGTAGGATACTTCGTTTATATTATGTGGATCCCAAAACTACCACAAAAGGAAGAACTTGACTTTTTAAAAAAAAATTTAAACCCGACAACATGCCAAGCAGGTATTTAGGAGTTTCCAAGGCCCAGCACAAAAATGACTCAGGAGCCTGGCTGGAGCTCAGGCTTTGGCTACTTCTGAACCAAAGTTCAGGCTTTTACTGTCAAGATGATTTTACTTTTTAAGGACTTACTAAAATTCTTCCAAATATTGCAGCATACGCAGAGGCTCGCATCATTTTCACTTTGGAACTGAGAGTAATAGCATAAAATTAAAAATTTAAAAATCTGCAGGACATATGAAGATCTCTTCAATCGTCAAATTACGTTTAATTATTTGGAGACAGCACTTGGCGTTGATTTCGTATCCTGAACACATTACGGCTTTAAAAACTAAACTCTTTTGTAAAGCTCTGCCAAAAAGGACAATAACAGGAAGGTCTTAAAAAAGAACTACTAGCTGTTTTTAATTATGAGCTTCCATGTTTTCCAGAAAATGATGGCAGGGGGGAGCAGATCTTCTTCCAAACTGCCAATCTGCAGAAGACTGACACAGATCTAGAGATTTATGGTTTTTCAGCCTCATGTCTGAACAAATACATTTCCAAATGCATCCCCTGGGAAACACAAACTGTGGCCCGTTCTGTTTCAGTCACTGACAATAATTTGAGCCAAGCTCCTCTGGCAATAGCACCTGCGCTGGTGTGTACAAAACATTAAATACCGGGGGATTCAAAGCAAAAAAAAAAAAGCAAAGAAAGAAAACATTGCATCGGTACAGGGACAAGCCAAATCCTTTCGCTGCTTACCAACCAGTTATTTTCTTTTCTTTTCCTTTCTTCCCTTGCTTCTTTGCATTAGCTTCAATTGGAGCTGCAGTCTGCCACACAGTCACTCCTCTTCATTTATTAATTAAAAACAATAGCAAACAAATATGATTATATTTATCTTTCAGGTATATAGAATTTGTGTAACACTGCCTAAAATCAACTGACAATCTTAATCATAATCATCTCAAACAGTTTAAGTTGGTGTGGAGACCAATTTATTTAAAAGAACTTTGTTAATTCACAGAGATAAATGACACCGCAGGCATCAGCGACAACACACGTGACACAGATCAAGTTGGACACAGCATGCAAAGGTGGAGCAGGGTAGGGTGTGGGTTGGTTGCAAAGTGGCTTGGAGAGGCAGCTACAACTGTTGCAGGCTAAAGAAACGGAAATGATGCACATTATCCGAGATTTGCCAGCGGGCTCCACAGTCACCATCTGATATGAGCAGGGACTGAGATCAGCTGACCTAGCATGGCTGCTGGGTGAGCCTGACTTGGGTGTGGCCTCCCTGATGTAAAGCTATCAGACTGTAACAATAATCTAAGTTAATCAAACAAATATATATTTTTTAGTGTTCTCTTGAATTGAATTTATATAGCGCCAATCTATAACAACAGCTGTCTCAGAGAGAAATCCTCTAACCATCAGATGAACCCCTACAAGCAAGCACTTGGCGACGGTGGGAAGGAAGAACTCCTCTTTAACACCAAGATATCTCTAGTAGAACCAGGCACAGGGAGAAGTGAGAACTGCACTCACTAGTTTCTCAGCATTGCTTTGAGACAGATGTTGCTAATACTGCGCAGATTATAGTTCATTTACTCTGGTTTGAATCAGTTGTTGAGTTTTTAAATTTGTAGCTTTTTCTCAGTGGTTTGGGTTTTTTTCCCACAGAAAATCTCCAAGTGAACCAAAATATGTCACTACAATAGCTTATAGCTTATAGGTCAGATGTAAATACAGGAAGAACGTTGTTCTGTTCTGCATAACATGGAGAATTTACATTACTGTTACGGCTAGTCGCTAACCTGTACTGACCATTCTGTACTCTGCACATCTATGGTACGCTGCTGCATCCCAGAAAACAAAGCACACTTGGCTATTGGAAGGTGTTTAGCTCAAATTTGCACATATACAGTAGCTGGTTGTTGGCTCAGATCATGTTCACACCATAAACAAGGATACCTCCTCCAAAGGGTCTCGTGAATCGAAGGGTAAAAAAGTACCAGAGTTTGGTTCAAACGTACTGAACACCACCGGTGTGAATACAGGCTTTGCTAATCATTAAGCCCTATCTTGTGATCCTATATAGCAGTCGCAACTATACTGTCTAAATTTCTTTCCAAATAATAACAAACTGGGTATTTTAAATACACAGGATTAGCACTAAATGCAGAACGACTTCAGAGTTGAATGAAGACCTCAAATGCACACAAGCAGATTCTGGAGAAACTGCAGTGGGATTGTTGCTAATGTTGCTCTACTAACATGTTTTAATAATAATGTATACTTTTATTGATCCCCTTGGGGAAATTCCTTTCTGCATTTAACCCATTCACTCAGTGAAGCAGTGGGCAGTCATTGGGCACCCGGGGAGCAGTGTGTGGGGATGGTACCTTGCTCAGGGGTACCATCCCCACTCAGTGGATTCGAACCCCCGACCTTCCGATCATGGGGCCACCACTCTACCTACTGAGCTATCCCTGCCCCCTTTTATGCAAAGAGATTAATGCATCTACAAATTGATTGTTGCTCATCAATTGGTCACACCTGCGTTCAGCTAAGCAGCAGTTAAAGTTAGCATGGTGATGACATTCATTGTAACTGAAGGAAAATGCCACTAAGAAATAGTTTCTAAACTCTTATCAGTGTGGTTTAAAAAACGTGAGTGCTGCATGGAGCTGATGCACAGCTTTTTGTGTTCCTAGTGTTAAAAAACGCACTCGTGGAAGCGAGATAGAAGAATAGGTAGTTGCTGTTTTACTCCAATAATCTTTGTTGAAATTATAATGGATCTCTATGGGACAAGCATATGACACTTCTCTGCCTCTGATGCCTATAGATTAAAGAGTGCAAGTCAGCTTTGAGAAAGAGATGATTCAGAAAAAGATGAAATTATGCCTGTAGAGTGAAAAATATGAGCTCAGCTGTAGGTTCGAGAGAACAGTTTCAGAAAAAAAAAAATCTGCTTCTACCACTCCAACAGTTAATTAGTTAACTTAAGCTCTGAACAACCCCCCCCACCCCCTCCGAAACAGTAAGACACACATTCGAGAAAACTAATGGCAGTAGACACAAAGCGGTCATCTGGCTGTTTCAACAGTGTTTCTACGACACACTAGTTAGATGCCAATTTTTTTTTTTTCAGATTCTCCTGCAGGACTGCTTGACTAAAAAGCAGTCCACAGCAGTCCATAGTGTGCAAGGGTTTCTTTCACCAGTGACATATTCTGATCCAACACGCAATAAGTCCAGAAACACAATATAGACTAACTCCCTTCAGGTGGCTGAGGGAAGCCAGAGAAAGACTTGTGCAATCAAGAACAAATGCATCCCAGTGTGAAAGGTTGTGTGTGCGTGTGTGTGTGTGCTTGCAGGGCACAAACACGAACCCACAGGAGGGTCTCTCCACTGCCATCATCAGGAGGCCTCAGCAGGGGCATTTCCCAGAAAACACTGGTTATTTTCCAAATGGTTCCAATGTGAAGAAAGGCAGGACACCGAGGTCCAACAATCTGTGTATGTGAACGTGTATGAGTATTTGTGAGTGTGTTAAAACTGCGCTGGCAGGTTTTTTGACAAGAAGATTGAGGAGGAAGGGAACTTTCAGAGGGAAACTTTGCCCTGGAGTAATAGAAAGCCTATTATGGGTTCCAGCTTTGAGATTTCTGTGTACGTCCGTTTCTGCGTGTGTGCTTGTATATGCGTATGGGTGGAGAGGGAACACTTCATGCAGAGACAGTCATAATGTTTTGTTGGGTTTTTTTGCTAATTTCCTCTAAATTGTTGTTAAACTGCCTAAAATGCACCCAGAGGAAAAGAGAAAAAGAAAGTGGGAGCTCTCACCTGTCTTCCTGTCAGTCTAACCCCCCCCAAACACACACACACACACACAGACATCACAGACTGACTATAAAGTGGGTCTTTATCATATGTATGATTAACACAGTGCTGGATAAATACTTAACACAAGCGATAGAGCTGTAAACCTACAAGAGGGTCTAAACTGAACGCTTTCAGATGAAGATGACATGATAATTATAATAATAGTAATAATAATAATATTTGTTGTCATTTTAAACCCCAGAAAGAACGCAACATACGACAACACAACTTATAAAGCTGTATTAGGGGCTCTGTGAGGGAGTGCCTGTGTTTTCACTATGATAGCTTGTAAGCATGCTGACTGTAAGCAGGAATGGTTTTTTTTTTAAACTCTTCTTCTGTATTAATTAATTAAGTTTTTTAAAAAAGTAATCGATTATTTTCATCTTCGACATACGTGAATGTCTGAACTCATTCACTGAAACCCATTAAATAGTCATTGGACAAATAAAACATTGAAATTGGGTCTTAATACTGCTTTGTCAAAGACAGACTTCATCATCAAGACGATCTTTTATTGTTGTCCATCAGTTTATATCATTGCATTTTGCTCTGTTTAAAAACCTATTTGTTATTTAACCTTTTATCGCCATCTCCAGTGTTTGAGGCCACAATCAAAGTCAAATAATTGCCGAAATACCACATTTTTAACTCAAGAAACATGCTATTAGTGCAAACTGAGTAACATCTGATGGCAGCCATATGTGTAACTCATAGGTTAAAGGATGCACATGGAACAAATTGTGTCTCTTTCAAAACAAATTTTGATATTCTTAATCTCTACAAAACGTGAACTTATTGGATGTAACAGGAGTCGTCATGCTGTATTAGCAGTATTCAAAGCCATGAATGCTTTTAAATCTGTGCAAAAGTCAATACAGACACAAATAACGTGTGTCTGTGTTTGGTTTTAAACGGAGGGGTGTCACGATTTCGGTGTCATGTGATTCATTGAGTCAGCCAGTCCATGAATTGCCAACTCATGGTGGCGGAGGGGTTTGCATGTTTGAGTGATCCCAAGATCTGTGTTGTCAGGGGCAATTTTCCCCTGGTAGGGTCTTTCAAGGCAAACTGGCTCTGACTGAGGGGCCAGAGAAAGTGAAACGTTGTTTACTCCAGGACAGGCTTGCTCGGGCTTCACCTTGGAGCCGGGCCTGGAGGAGGGGCTCACTGCAAAGCGCTTTGTGACCAGGTTATGGGTTAAATGACCCAGATGGGGCCAGCCCTCCAGTGAGGCCACCGGGAGCAGGAGAGGCTAGTTCACAGGGAGGTACTTTGTGGATTTCGGGGGAGGTAAGAGGCAGAGAACATGGCAGTCAAGTTGGCTCTGTAGACATGAAATGTCACCTCTGTGGTGGGGAAGGAGAACAAGCTTGTTAGTCAGCCTCACCTGGGTTCACTCGTGATGAGAGGCATCCAGTTGGGGTGGGTATACTTGTATTCCCAACCTGGTGCGATGCATGTTTGTCCCAGAGGATGCAAGGCTTATGGTGAACTAGCAAGTCAGGAGGGGGCTGTAGTTTACTAAGGATATAGTGAGGCAGTAGAATAAATACTCAGAGGATCTCCTGATCCCCTCTGACACACCTCATCAGACAAAAATGGGTCTTGGGACAAAGGAGATGACTTGCTCTTTGCTGTTGCTGAGGTTGCCAAGGTGCTTAACAAACTCCCTTGAGGTCGACCTCTTGGGTTGATGAGGCTAGCCCTGAGTTAAGGCTCTGAATATTACTGGTTCCTCATGGTTTTATGTGCCTCAATGAAACTGCATGGAAGTCAGGGACAGCTACCTTTGAACTGGAAAACTGAGGTGGTCGCCCTCCTTTTCAACCAAAGTGACAGCTTGATTCACATTTCCAGCAATAACTCAGACTTGTTCTCGGTGGGTGTTAGCCTTTTCAAGGTCTGCCCTTTATCACCAAATCTGCTGATAATTTTTGTGGATGAAAGGATATAGTGAGGTAGGCAATTTTAAAAACAAAATTTCACACATATGGAGCTAACATTTCAAAATACATTTTCCAGTATAGCCGATTTCCCCTTTTCAGCACACAAAGGACCAACTGTTTCCTGAGGTTAATGTTCCCTAAAATTGTGTTATGTTTGCAACAATAGGCTAAGGCTTTGAACATTGCTCCTTCACTGTTTCTTCAAATTAGATCTTCAGCTGCCAGAATAACAGACGTTGACCCTTCTAAGCCCTAAGAAGTTTCGGCACGTGTTGGGAAAGACAATTCCACCGAACACTGATGTATGCAGGTGTCAGACGGCGGTCCAAACCTCCGGATCTGCCCGGCCTATCCGGTCTGTGTGTGTTTTATACTTGGCAGAGCATGAGAGAACAAGTCATATGAGTGCCCATTCTTTCCTACCCATTAAAATAATCACTCCTGCCTGTTTACAGTAAGTGTGTGTTTCAATGACCTCTACTTATTTCTATTATTTCCTTCAGACTTGTTCCTCTTCATATTTTCAGTTGAGTTAATTGAGGTAATATGCTTGAACGAACTGTAAAATATGAATTTATTTCATGCAGATAATCAAAGTGTTTAAAATGTATCCACTTATTCCATTCACACAATGATGCAAAGTGATGGCCTAATCATATCCGGTGTGTAAAAGCCTTTACACTTAAGCCTCTTCAACTTGAATTTCATTTTGTAGAAGACATTCAAAAAATGGTAAATCTGGTGTGGAGGGCAGGTGTAGTGTGTTATGCTGACTGGCCAAAAAGCTTCCACATTTTCAGTGTGCTGCTGCTTATGAAAAAAAGAGCATATTCCTGAGCTTCCAGAGAGGCGCAGATCATGCACAAATCATTAACTTTAACCTCCAGTGGTCAAAAGATCATTTCCAGGAAGCAATCTAAAAATAACTGCACCTGGAGCAGCCCAGAGGTGTACCAGAGGTTGAACTTGACGGTGAGGTCACCCAAATTTGAAATGAGGTATGGCTCTTTTTTTGAGTGTGTGTGTGTTCTTTTTTGTTTTTTTACCTCACCGATGATGCCCACAGCACCGTGGATTTTGGCCACATGAGCCAGGAAAGCAGGGAACTGCTGTCCCAAGATCCTGAGCGCTGGCAGAAAGCTGACCAGCGAGGAAGGACTTGCTTGAGACACATCGACAAGTGCTCCCAAAAGAGCCTCGGTGAGAGACTGGTTCCCTAGGTAACCGACCAATGTGGGAACCTGAGGGCTCAACATCTGCATGGATGAGAAAAAAAAAAAGAAAGAAGCAGAGAATGAGAGAGAGGGAAGGAAAATAAAATTTAAAAAAAGCATTACTCATGACAAATAACAACTACCAAAAGGAGCCCGGATCTTTCCAGTGAAGGCCGTAGGTGAGAGGAGTGACCTCGGAGTGAGATGAAGATACTCATGACTAATAATAAACAAAAGCTTGGCTGTAGGGTTGTCTGGAAAAACTGAGTGAATAAAAAGCTCCTGCTCATTATCTGTAAGGGTCACAGTAGACTGCACTAGACTGGAATGGTCTAACAATATCCGCCATTGCCAGCTCTTCTACTGCTACTATATGAGTCAGTTGTTGTGAAAGATTATCAAACCATATATGTCCTGTTAACAACTCTGTCTGACAAATGAAAAATAAGTTATGCAGTTCAAAAGTTCCACATGAGTGCCATTCTAATGCCGCATCACTTACGAAAAGTGAATATCAAGATGCCAAACATTTGGTAACTGCTGTAACGAACACAGCTACAATATTTTCCCGTGTGCCTATGTGGGGGGTTCAGATTAGAATAACTCCAGATGGCTGCTTTTGTTTCTCAACTGAGGCTGCGTTTTACCACCATGTGCTCTGCTTGGTATGTGGTACTTCCCCGCCCATCACCCCCCCTCACGTTGAACATCAGCAGCTCTGGTCCAAAATATCCAGGATTAAGGGAATTCCTGCTGAGAAACGTGCACACCTCATGCAAAGTCCCAACTCCCCCAACGCTTTCTCCTTTTTTTTCCCCCAGTGCATTTTCCACATGCATACATTTGCATACATTTGAGTCACAGACAGAAACAACATAATCACAGACATGCTGGATTTCGCAACTTCTTCATGAGTGTTTTTGTTTCTGGATACTGGACTATTTTCACATGAGCCATCAGTTCTGACTGCAATGCATTGACCTCATTTTAGTTTTTATTAATACTAGTTATAGCATGTATACACTATGTTTAGGTGTCACTCAACTATGGATTCCTGAAACAGTCACATCAAGGTCACTGAAGATAGTGACCGCCAAAGCTTCAAAAAACCCAAAACACATTATAAAAAGCCATGACACAGGCACTTAAATGAGCCTCAACAAGTTATCCTGCCTACTCAACCATGTTGTGCAGATGCAAGCACACAACTGAGGTTTCTAAACGGTCTGAACTATGTGGTGGGAGGCATTTAAATGATGTACAGCGCTGAACAAATTTATTATGCCACCTGTCATAAAAACAAGAAAAAACAAATATTTTAGAAATCTGTCAAAACTTTAAAAAAAAATTTTTTTATCTGAATTTATCACCATGTTGCCTGCAAAGCGGTGACACAGTGACTGAAATTTTAATATAAATTGACAGTGAAGAAATAATGGTATGCAGCCATAACTTAACAGAAAAAATAATCCAAATTAAAGTGGATAGTTTGGATAGTTTGTTTCACCCAAAGTAAATTGTTAATTCGTCAGCACAAATACTCACAAGTGGATGTTGCTCAGCAACCATTTGAATAAGCCTGATCAGGTGTTGTTGCTCGGTGGATTCCAGCTGTGGCATCATGGCCGTGAGGTTGCCTAGGTGGTGGTGAATGGTGTCTGGTTGTTTGGGGTAGACCGAGGGCAGAACTCTCAACAGCATGTGGTTACCTGCCGGGGAAAGAGAAGCACAGATGTTTTCACTGAGCCCCAGAGACAACTTCAAAAAAATCTTTGTTTATTTTACTGATTTATACATTTTACAACCTAATAAGCAGCTGTTTCACTGAATGTACTGCCTATACCTGTGACATGTGTCACTGCACTGAGCACCTGGCCTCTTTTTTAACGTTTCCATGTAATTAAAGCGTGCTGAATTTGTGTTTTATCTTTACTAATCCCACAAACCTGATAAGGATAAGCAGAAGAAAATGGATGGATGGATCTTCAGTAGTTTGTTTTTTCCTCACACTTGGTACCAGTACCCAAAAGTAGTGTTCAGACCAGCTAAACGCCGACAAATTATACACGTATATCGTGACAACGAACGAGCAGCTAAGGACCCGTGTCAAGCATGAAGGGGTCAGCTTCTCCTTTGCTTTTCCTTTTAAACAAAATGTTAAGAAAAGGTTTCAGGAAGAGAAAGAAGGTGAGAAAGAAGCAACAAGCTTTCTGTTGTTTACTCAGGAAAATAACACTGTGACAAAGTTTCTTTCGTCCCTTACTCGTCCCTTGCTGTTTGCAGCAGGATGACCCAAACAGGGTCATTACAGAGTTAGAGGAGGCTGTTAGCTCGGTCTGGTCAGTGTCGCATTGGCACATTTATTACAGGAGGTGAAAAAGGTCACTTTGGCAGATCCTGAGGGTCTTTTGCATTTTGTCATCCTCTCTGCAGAGATTTAGGTCTGACATGTCGCCTCCAAGCCTGTTTTATGTGCTTATTTCGAAGTTTGAAGAAGCAAAGATATTGAGATTGACCAAAAAAAGAAAAAGCATGCTGTTTAAAACCTTCCTTTTTGAGTTGCCTTTGGCATAGCTCTAACACTATCCTCAGAAGACACATCAGATTACCAGTCATGAGACAACATCTCTGTTCGGGAATGAAATTTTCATTCGTTGTCAGTGATGCTGAGACAGCCAGTATTGACGCATGACTGGCAAAAAGGCATTTGCTGATCAGCAAAGAAGCCAACAAAACCCACAGTATTTCCCAACAGCATTCGACTAACATATAAAACATCTTTAAATGATTCACATCAGTGAACAAAGACTCTTGTTTACAAATGGTAAACATTATGGGATATCTCAGGGTTTTGTACTATGGTTCTTGAGTACTACATAAAGCCAAAAGCCCGGTCATGTTATGTTTAACTGTTGCAAAGGATATAAATTGTATAAATGTTCATGTTGCGAAAGAAGTTATTTGGTTTAAAGGACTATGATTTATAGTATTTGCAGAACAGATGGACCAAATGAAATGGTCAGATTGGAGGAATAACTACTGGAGGAGGGCTTTAAGAAGCACTTTAACACTCCTGAGCTTAGCTAGCCTTAGTACAAACACTGAACAAACAGTGGCACTGCCCAAACACGACAAAATTAATCTACCAGCAAGTTCATTAAAGCTCAGGTAAGCAAGTCAAGACTCCTGCACCTCCTCTGGGCTCTGTTTTTAAGCTTTAGCAAATCTAGCCCCATCAGGAGGCTTTGGCCAATCACAGGCTGTGTCAGATCAAATCAGGTGAGAAGGATAAAGAGAAAAAAGTCCAAATGCTGTTGGAGGTAAGATGTAAAGGAGCAGTGGCTTAAGCTGAATCCTTTAACCTGGCAGAGGTGGGTTTAAATGATGGGAGGGGCTTAGAACTGAGGAAGCAGAGCCACAGGAAAGATTTGATATGCATTAAAATTACACATTACACTAAAACCAATATTAACCTATAAATAACTGTAACCACAGGCTGTCCGCTCAAAAATGTTCAGCAGGTTTAATGTTGGAACAGACCAACAGAGAGGTCTGACTGTTCTGTGCAAACGGAAGATAATATTTATAAGACGGTCATTGGCTCTATTTATGTTCACTTCTCTTGCTTTAAATGTGGCCTACAATGTCCACTAATGTAGACTATCATGCACAGGCCCTGTACTTTAAACACAAATCACCATAAAAAGAGACTGACACAGTTAGTGCACAGAAAGCGAGAGAGACCTGGTAATAACCATAAAGCTGAGGTTGCAGCTTTTATGGGTCTTTTACAGGAATGTTAAAAGGCCGGAGGAGACAACAGTCTGCCCAGAAACGCAGAGAATTTACACAGCTTACGTATTTGAGCCCCTTATACTGTCAGACACACTTGCAGTTATAAAAAGTCATTTGAAAAATAAAATGAGTGTTATTGTAAATTGTTAAATTTTTATGAAATATTTGGACAATTACACAGTAATTGTTTCCAATAAATATGTATTTTTCTCCGGTGAATGCGAGTACACGCTTAGCATCAGAAGCTAGTGTTTCTAACTTTAGTAGAAATAACTTTTAGTAGGCATTTTAGCAAAATTGTAGCATGGCCTCCGACATAGAATCTGAAACCCTGCTTCAGTATGTTGCAGGGCTTTCTATATGCTGGCTGTTTTCTTGTATAGGGGCGTCTGTAGCTCAGGAGGTAGAGCAGGTCATTCAATAATCGGAAGGTTGGTTGTTTGATCGCTGGCTGCTCAAGTACCCTTGGGCAAGAAGGTGAACCCCAAGTTACACTCCATATCGGAGTATGAATGCTAGACAGAAATCACTTAGGTGTAGAAAAAGGTGATTGTGTGAATGAGGCAAGTTATAAGAAGTGCATTATGTCCTCAAGTAGATGAGAACCATCTATTTACATTTACATAATGGCTATTTCAAATCCCTCTAATGTTTCCATTTGATTCTAAGCCACATGTTTTAGCTTTTTTGACTTAATATTGATAACCCTTCATCTCTCTTCAAAAAAACCCAAAACAATTTCTTGATAGATTTTTTAGTATGCTTAGAATAATTATCCTGCTGAATACAGGTCAACTTCCACTTTAACTTCGATTTATATGAGGCACATTTCACAGCCGAGGCAGTAATTCCTGCCATGCTTCACATCTTTTGTCTGCACCAAAGTTTTTCCAAAACTGTCATTTGTCTTTAAAAGTCTTTGTGGACAGCAAAGATTTTCTGGTGCGGTGCATTGAATATACTGTACTTAATAAGTCTCGTTTCATATTGGCTTATTTCCCACTGTACAGTTTACTGTGTGTGTGTGTGCGTGTGTGTGTGTGTCAGTGCTTGCATGTTTGCACACAATATCTGACCTTCATACCTTCATTCCAAACAACAGCTGACCTGTCACTGTGACAAGCGCTCATGTACTGACCTTTGTTTTTTGTCTTTAGCACACAAAGGCGACAGTTTTCTCTGACATTTTCACTGTGAAGTGTCATGTTTTCTAAATGTCACATCAGAATTACAAAACGTGTCCCTCAAAAATGTTCAAATCTACAGAGACATTCAACTTTGATCAAAAAAAGTAAATAAAATATAATAAAGCAGCCATTGTTTTTATTCATACTCTTTCTTGGGCCTTACTAAAATATAATACAGACAGTATTTAAGTACTACTAAGTACTACTAAAACAAGGGCACCCCAAATACCTTTCTCTTTTTTTTTGAAGCTCCAGAGCTTCAGCTGTAGTCGGCAGTGACATCAGAAGCTCTGGATGTGGGTGGTTTCTCTGCAGTCAGAGAGGACACAACACTGCAGCATTACAGCTACGTGTGACAGACTTGAAAAACGTTGCCTGGTTTGATGAGTGTCAGTTTCTGCTTTGACATTCAGATGGTAAAGCTGGCGTAAACATCATGGCAACCCTTTGCAGCGCTTAAACACCACCAAAGCTTCCTGTGGTACTGTTGCTTACCATGTCTATCCTTTTCTGACCACATCTTCTGATGGCTGATTCCAGCAGGATAACACACCATGTCACACAGCTCAGATCATCTCAGACTGGTTTCTTGAACATGACAATGAGTTCACTGTACTCAAATAGCCTCCACAGTGATCAGGGCAACAGAAAATCCAATAGAGCACTTTTGGGATAGGGTGAAACAGGGGATTCTCATCATGGATGTGCAGCCAATGAATCTGCAGCAACTGTGTGATGCTGCCATATCAATACGGTCCAAAATCTCTGAGGAATGTGTCCAGCACTGTGAATCTGTGCCATCAAGAATTAAGACAGCCATTAGTACTGGGTACCTAAGACACTGGCTGGGAAGTGCATATGGATGGACAGGGCTCCATCAAACATCACGTTCATAAGAGCAGCTGCTTACTGTCTGTGACACCACAGAAAGTCGCTAGGTGCATTTTTTAGAGAAAAAAGCATTTCACAGGGGTATGGAAAAGTGCAAAATTTAGTTACAAAGTTTCTAAATTGGCATTAATAAGGTTAAATAAGGCGTGATGCTCACTGCTTTGAGAGAGAGGGATGTCAGGTGCACAACTTCAGATATAGAAAAATATCTAAATTGAAACTGAAAAGGAAGCGGTGGTCTGGAGAGGTGTAAAGAAACTTGGATAGAGAACAAAACTACGGCACAGAAACTCTTTAGAGGAAATGGTCTCAGTCTGGTCTCAAGCAAATTCAGGAGCAGTTTGTTTGTGGCTGTGACGCGATCTGACCTCAGTGTGACTCAAAGCCTGATCTAAATGGCCCTAGCAGCAAACTGTTTTATTTTCGGGGACACGTCAGACCATGCAAACTGAAACAGCTTGGGTAGTTGTAGCGGAGGCTTGTAAGAGAATGGGTTTTCTCACAACTCCGGACCCCTTAATAGAAACTTTCCTCCACTATTTACTTTCTGTCCCTGGATACATCTAGCCGGTGAGGAAAGTAAACATTCTCCCGTGTTTTGGCTGTGATGTTTTTTGGTTCTTTGGATTTTTCTCTGTATGAAAATGAGCAAAATCATCGAGAAAATGTTATAAGTTTACAAACACGCGAACTGAGATGTGAATTATGCTGAAGAAAACAATTCCCTGACACCTCAAGACCAAAACCTCAAGAAGATCAAGATGCATTCACATGAAAATGTGGGTTTAAATGAGCTAGGATGCGCCAGAAGTTCTGTGTTACATTTAAAAAGCTAGAAGGAGGTTTTCAGTGTCAGCTGGCCTGCCGATTCATCTGCTAGTCTTACTTCAGTATTGTGGATGAGTACATTCTCCACACATTAACAATAATCTGACAAAGAAAAAAAGAAAAGAAGCAAAAAAAACCCAGAACTTTTATACCGGGGAGGTTACTGTACAGGAGAAAACTGCAGAGACCAACGCAAACGATATCCAGAGGGATGTTTCTGGAGAGCTTTACGACTTTAACGTGTTTCTGCAGCTTCCAAAGCACATTCCACTCTGAGGTCGGTGACGGGGGGTGAGAATCTGTCAAATCAAAATGCAAGAGAAATCAGATGAACTTCTCCCAGAAAGCCCATATATTTGAGAATGTGTATATTTTTGTTGGATGAGCCAATACCACCCACCCCCACTACCCCCCAGCAGGGAAGGAAAAAAAACATTTTAAAATATTCAAGCTCACATGACACATGGCTGCACAGATGTCTGGAAGGGATTCAGTTACCCGAAAGTAAAGAAAAGACTGCGAAGGATTTTCATCACGTGTACACAATGAATAAAAATGTTCAGTGGGTACAGTTGTTTTTATATCTAAATCATAAATGCTGATAGACACTAGCACAGCTGATAGATCGATTCTCACTTTGAACTCTTTCTGTGGTATCGTGAAAGCTTCAGGCTGTTAAGACCCAAACTGCAATGTTTCTCAGCACTTCTTTCTGCTGAGTCAGCGCTTAATGAAGTGCAGCGAGAAACACGTTGAACACATCTGTATCGCTGATATGAAATATTCCCTTGGTGTAAAAGCTGTGTAACTAAGTCATACATAAACTATAAGTAAGTCATTTGTCACTGCAAGGAAACAACTCATGTATGAGCACACAGTGAAGTCATTTCTTTGCTCCTCTGTCACACAAGCCTGTAAGATGTGTTTCCAGCTGGCTGAATTCCCACCTGAAGTGGCAGCCGTGAGGCAAAACATGGAAACATTTACAATACAAACACGCCCGCAACACAATAGAGCCTATATGAATGCTTCTTTTCTGAGTATAGAAGCATTCTGAAACATTAGTTTGTTTTAATTTGACTTAGTTTAATGCTGCATTTGTTGAAGTTGAAGTCTTTCAGTGTCAAACTACAGCAGAAATGTTAAAAGGGCGTCCTCAGGAGACGTGATACTGATCACTTTTGCAGTCTTTGTCCTGGTGGAAGAGAGGACCAGCTCTTTATCCTCTTGAGAGTGTGTGGGAGGTTGCCTGACCAGTCTGGATGTGCTATGTGATCACATCACCGAGAGTGTCCTATGAGGATGCAGGGCTTCCTGTTTGGTCACTCTTGGGATAACCTCTCTGTCTTTTTGTGGATGATGTGGTTCTTCTAGCTTCATCATGAAATGATCTCTAGCTAGCACTGAATCACTTTGTAACTGAGTGTGAAGCGGAAGGAAGGAGAATGAGCACCTCCGAGCCTGAGGCCACGCTTCCTACGTTCCTCTCCACACGAGCTGTGGTTAGTGAGCGAAAGAATGAGATCAAGGATACCAGCAGCTGAAATGAGCTTCCTCTGTAGGGTGGCTGGGCTCTCCTGTAGAGAGAGAGCATAAAGAAGCTGAGTCATTAGTAAAGGCCTCAGAGTAGAACCTCTACTACACCTTTACATCTGACCAGGATGACTTCTGGGCGCCTCCTAGGTGAGGTGTTTCAGGCATGCCCGGGGCAGACCCAAGACATGCTGTGGTGATTATATCTCTCAGCTGGCTTGGGAATGCCTCAGTGTCCACCCTGGAAGTGCTGGAGTAAGTTGCAGATTTCAATAAGAATCCATACTGTAACCAGCTTTTCTCTCCTTTGTTCCCTGTTTTGAGTTAGAAGAGACCCGCGCTGTCCTCTCATAGTCATTCAGACTGCATGATCACCTTCTGTTGCATGAATTAGCAAATCATGGACAAGTATATGGGAAAGACGTCATCCAAAGTGTTCTAGAGGAAGCATAAAAAAGATGATAATGGACTCAACAGTTTCAGTCATCGAGTGGAAATACAGAACTAATGAAGAGAGCCAGTTTGCACTAATCCTTTCCCACGCACCTCTCTCTGTGTTTCAGTGCATGAAGAGGCTGTTCCACCCTGATAACAATTGGCCAAGTGTGCGTTTCAGCGGGCAATTTAGGGAAAGCAAACTAACACAATGGAAGAGAGGAACGGCCAGACAGAAAGTCGGAGGGAGGGGACCAGGATGAGAGTGAGATTATCCTAAAATCCCGTGAGGAAGTCATTGTTTCCATCCTCTCCAAAATACACAAGCAAGCACGAACACACACACACACACACACACACGCACACACCAGCATGGGTATCTTCTTCTATCACACGGATGCACAGACAGTATATAAACACAATTACAGACGCACAGAAGCAGCGAGGCTCACAAATAAATAAATAAATAAATAAATAAATGGAGAGAAGCTGGAGAACAATAAACCCATTTAGAAACTCCTCCTGTCTGGGTTCCATTTAAACTTCACCCACTCACACCCACTCACAGCATCCCTGCATGGGGCAAATATCAGAAAGCTCTATGTTCCCTGCCTCCTTCCCTCTCCCTTAGTCACAGAAGCTGCAGTTATATCTGATTATGACACACAGGCAACCTCCAACGACGCATTACTCATCGTCTCACAGCAGTGCTTTCACACTCCCTTCTATACTTACGAGAGCCAAATGTTTTCACAAGTACGGAGATTTAGAGAAACTTTCAGACGTTTCTTCACTCGCTCGGTGGATTTTCCCCATGTGTTTGATTGATTATTTCAGTATCATGACCCTGATTAAGGGCCACAGAGGTTTAAATTTAAACTTACAATCGCAATTAGATTCAAAGACAGTTAAAACCTTGGGTTTAGACTTAGGTTAGTATGAAGGAGTAGACTGACTTGGCTTTTTTTGGTGGTGATTAGACACTCATCAAATTAAACGCTCACATTGGTGAAACTGAAACGTTTCACTCGTTTAACACCTGCCTGATCATCCCTGCTCTGTGAGACTTGTCCACGATTAAGTACGGGTTAAGGTCAGCGGGTCAGAGTTTATGCCCCTAAGTTCTCATTCTCAGAAAAAGAGAAATGACTACATGTGAGCCCAAGCAGCACCTTTCTCTCCCTCTCCATACCAGTGGGCTTCCTGCCAAAGGATTGCTCAGCATTTACGAGACAGAATGAGAGAAGAGAGGTGGAGAGTCGGGGAGGGAGGAGGGGCAACATACAGTATGGGAGAGTGGGGCTTGAAAAAGAGCAAAGGACCATGCAGCTCATGAAGAACGTGAGACAGACAGAAAGCAGCAGGACAGGCAGAGAAAGCAGTCACACGCAACTTACCTGACTCTAATTGCCCCACACAACACACTCACACACACACTTAGAGAAAAAAGCAGACAGAAAGACTTCAAAAAAGAAAAGAAAAGAAAAACAGCACACACATTTATTGACTTTCACAGGCAAACAGACATTTTCTCTTACACACACATTCAGGAGGAAGCAGCAGCAGCATGTTTCTGTGGAGGCTCCTTCGGGCAGCGTGCCTGCTGTCGATGTGTTTGTGTCTGCCTTCTGACTACGAGGATGCTATCGAGCTCAACTACGGTCACTCCTACTACAATGAAATCGCAGAGGAAGAGACGCCAGCACGTAAGTGTTGAAATGTGTGTGTATGTGTGTGTCCTGGGCCTTTGACACCTTTGTTGGATGTATCAACTGTATTAATTTCTGAAGAATTAAATTAAATTGGATTGTGTGAAAAGTAACATTGGGACACTAGTTTTCACAACAGGAAAATCACTTCTGTCTTTTGATGTATTGTGCATGAGAAACAAAAAATGGGAAGAAACTATAGAACAAGATCAATGTGATAACTGAGGAGGAGGGTGAAAGAAGTTCTGATGAAGAAGAGGAAAAAAAAGGAAATCATTCACAGCTTGAAGCCAGAAAACACTGAAAACTGAAAATGCTCCGAAAGTTGGTGTCTTTAAATAAGAAGGGAAGAGAAAGACAGAAAAGAAGAGCAGAGATTAGAGACTAACATGTATGTGGTTTGTATAGTGTACAGGCAGCTGGCAGAGACAGAGTTTGTGTAGGAGCTTTGGGACTAACACATATTACAGCCACAATCAGCGGTCAACAACAGCAGAAACACTTTGGTATATCATTAGGAAATTCCTCTCTCAGCTGTCTTGGACAGCATTAAAGCGTGTGTGTGCGCATGCTCGTTTAGATCTGTATGTGTGGGATGAAAAGAGTGATGAATGAAAGGGAGAAAGTGCGGGTGAGTGTTTGTGTTTTTTATGTGTCCAACTGGCCCTCCGCAGCTCGAATTTTGCATTTCTTATTTGTTTAAAACCTGGCAGGAGGTGTAATTGCGGCACTAGCGGTTAACAGGCAGAAAATAGTCTGTGATATGATTAAAGAGGTAAATATTACACTGGCCGAAACAAATGACTGAGAATAGTAAAACAAACAAACACAGCTTACAGCAGCAGAGGTGGGGGGGGGTTCGGCCTCCCAGAGGGGGGTGAAAGAATGAGAAAATCACGTAAGTTTGTGTGCAGGTCTGTGAGAAAGGAGAGAGGTCAAAAGGCTGGAAGGAGACACAGATCACTGCTTCTGACCTGCTCAAATCTCTGAATCTCTGAGAGGAATTTGAATTAATGAGGCCACATGACAGGGGTCGTGACATGGTAAATTTCAAAATGAATGACAGGCTAGAAAAATAACATGTAGCAGATGAGTGGACCAATTTGTTGAGTTATACTTTGCTCAAACACACAGACACTGACTAGTTGTAAAAGGAGCCTACTATGGAGTAGTGCCACTCAATATAGAAGCTTTTCAATGCTTATTTCCTGTTGAATACCGCTTAAATGTGCAGTAATTTTGAGATTATTTCATTTAAAAATTTTACTCAAGTTACTCAAGTTTACTCAAGCTCAAGTTAGAGCTTTAACAAATGAAAATAAGCATAAACATTCTTATTTATTTCCAATATCGTCAAGTTACTTATTGTCAGCAGATTAGACATGTGACCCACACAGCTGACAATGAGCCCTCTAAACAAAAAAAACAGCTAGTATTAAGCTAACATTGTGCTAGCTAATCTTAAGCTTGAGTGTCCTGAAAAGAAATAAATCATATTTTCCATTAATAAACATCTCGATTACATTCTCACATCGTATGAGAGTTTATTCGCTAAGTATCCAGTTACAACAATGTTTGAATCACTTCAAAGAAATTTTCACTAACAGCAGCTAACAGCAGCTATCAGAGACTAATAGCAGCTAACAGTGGCTAGCAATGGCAAAAATTTTATATTGGTGTTTACCAATAGAAAAGTTCAGGATATCCTTAACAACTCACCTCACTGTCACTGTTATCAGACAGAAGTGAGCCTTAATTACTTACTGACGCATACTGGAATCCTTTCGCAAAGTTTTACAGCTTCTCCAGAGTAAATAGACATGGACACCTAGCATATTGACATCTCTATGGATGAAAGCGGCTAGAGTTGTTTGTCCTACACTGGCTACTGTAGCTAGGATTTTGCACTTGAATCGAGAGGGGTAAGAAAACTAAATTCAGGTGACTGCAATCGGCAATCTACTGCCATCTAGTGGTGAGATTTTGCACACCGTACCTTTAAACAATTTTAAATATACATTTAGAGTAGGTTGTGGAAATATCCACCCAAGTCTTTAAAGACTAGGCACATCTATTCATCTAAAAGTTATTATTTTCATCCACTTACACTCTCTTCTACTAAAATCACACACAAACCACTCTCAGCTCTTTTGGATTGAGAAGCCCCAGGGTCCAAAGTGCATGACCCTTGTGTCTAATTGACTTTGAGCACCGAGAACAGGAAGCCAAAACAAACGGTGTAGCTCTGTAATAGTACCCCTCTGGAATATGTCTGCAGGTATAAACAGAGGTCAGAAAGGCTCAACAGTTAACCAGAACAGCGTGTCTGATACAGTGACCTACATATTCTTACTCCTGGATTGTTCTACCCCCCTGGCTTTGTTTTATCCCCCTTTTCCCTATGTTTCGAACTACTCATGCTATCTCTCCCAATGTTTTTAGCAGGTCTTGACCTTCCTTTTCAACCCCCCACACCACCCATCTTTCTCCTCATTAACAGCAGAAAACCTGATAAGCTCACAGGAAAAGCTCTTGCTTTGTGAGCCATATGTCAGATTTCATTCATGCCCTCTTATCTTTCTCCCAACAACTTGACATCCTCTTCTGCCATTTTACCATCTACCTCCAACTATGCCCACTAATGCTTTTGTGGCAGTCAGCTATTCAAGCAGAATTAAATCCATTTCCTTCTTAAGATTGAAGTTGGCCTTAAAGTTTCAGGCTAAAACTGAAAGCAAATAGGAAAAGAAGTTAAACATATCCTGCATGCACACTTTCAAGCTACATCTGCAACTCCATCTGGCAAATATCTACAGAAAATAAAAGCTCAATCTTTTTCAACTAAACAGACACTTTTTCTAAATAAAAGTCTGATACATTATTGATCTTTTTTCATATATTCAGCACTTTTCCTATATTGATTACATACGTCTTTATATAACTGATAATGGAGTAACTGAATTCTGTATTCTTATATTTTTCCTGTCTTATTGGCATTACATATATATTAAGTATAAATGCACAGTTTAAGAATAAGATGTGCAATTTCTCTGGACCTGCTCAATGACAAAGTTAATAAATCTTGACATGATTTCAATGGAGTCCCTAAGGAGTAAATCTTGGATTCTTTTTGCAGGAAACGTCCAGCTATCTGGATCTCTGGGGAGGTGTGGGAGATAGGGGTGTGGCTGGCTCTAGAAGCTATAGAAACCTGAATGAGTTTATTGTCTGTTGGATGTTTAAACTTTTCTCTTTTTCTTCTTTTTACCATCCCTCTTTGCAGCCACACCAACTTCAGCCCCCTGCAGTTCTTCAGAACTGACCAAATGGGACAAGATGTTCTCAATGTTGGAGAACAGTCAAATGAGGGAGAACATGCTGCTTCAGTATGCCGATGATATCATCAAGGTGGAGATGGGGTCACTGCGCAGTGAAATGTTAAGGTCAGTTGGAAGACTGAGAAGTCATGCAATCAGCATCAGGTCGAAGATGGTTGAAGATGAGCAGCAGAGAAATGAGTGTTTGTGATTAAGCCAAAGACGATTCAAGGTCTGAGCAACTTAGACAAGACTAAAAATGTAATCAAATTTCATCAATCAAATCAAATCTTTTCATCACTTTGCGTTTTTAAGCAAAGCTGAACGATTGAGCATTAAGATGTTTTTCTCTACCCATCGCCTCATAAACGCAGCTCTGCTTCAGAACAAAACCCTGAACTGATCCAGTTCAAATTAATTTAGCTGATTTCTAAGCAACTACAGCAAATTCCTCGTCTTCACATGTTTAAAC
Organism: Etia nguti; assembly: GCA_015106755.1. NCBI lineage: Eukaryota > Metazoa > Chordata > Actinopteri > Cichliformes > Cichlidae > Etia > Etia nguti. The sequence continues at coordinate 155,726 of VUQG01044390.1, forward strand.
CTCTTCAGCTGAAAGGGTTCAAATCACTCATATTGATTCTTGGTTCTATATTTTCAGGTTTGTAGCGCAGTATGGTGGGTCCTGTGGGGCTGCGGTGGAGAATGCAGGAAGAAGGATGGAACTGCAGCTGGACAGCCGTCTCAGAGAGACTCTGGAGCTCCTCAAACTCAGACATCGGGATTCTCCTGCTGCTGCAGGGAATTCCATTGGGAATTCCAACCAGCTGCAGACAATACTACAAGAGCTCCTCTCTGCAGCACAAACACAAGCATCCAGACTTTCCAAGCTGGAGACCAGCTGCTTTAGCAGCCCAGGAGGGATGAATACCAAGATAGGATTTCATCCTCTGAGGGGTGGAGAGCATGGGCACCATGAGCAAGAAGTCACAACAACAGAGGCCACTTTAGATATGGTGCTGGCTGCACTGCAAGAAGTGAAAGTGGAGATGGAGGAAGCCCTGAGATCTTCGAGGCAAAGATTCTTACCCGCAGGTATAACACTGACCTTACTATCAACCATCCCTATCTGTCTTAAACTGTGATTTCCTGTTATTTCTATTTGTGTTCATAGCTCTGAAACAGCACTCCACTTTATTTTTTTCTGTATTGATTCATTCTGGAAATGCAAGTGAGAGATTTAGCTAAAGCTATTTGCACCAGCAGATACTTTCAAGTATTTGTAGAAATTTACAAGTAGGATTAAGTAAAACCATGAAAAGATGATAACAAAGAAAGTGTTTGGAATAAACTCCTTCTGCGTAATGGACCCTTATTGTGAATTGTTAGCAGAGTTAACTGGCTTCCCTGAAATTAACACTGACTAATAAAAACGTAAGATTTGGCTCAGCAAATTTAACTCTGGAAACTTGCTGCAGAGCATCACTGATATCAGTACGACAACTTTATTTCCTAGAATAAATCAAATGAAAGCCACAAAAGGGCTAAATTATACTCTTCATCTTATGCATGCACTTATACACAAAATTATAAATCTGTCCTACACAGTGAACAGAGGGAGGTGTAATCATTAGCCAGTTGCCACAAAAACCGCACCAAAAGAACCCTGGGAAAGTAGAACCAGATGGAAACCATCATGAGCACACACAAACACACACTCAGTGTGTTCAGAATGTATTTTTTCACCATTATATTCTGAGTGGCAGGAACCTGAAACGAGATCTCCGGTTTTAGGTAGGGAGTGTGTCTGCTAACTGGAGGGAGAAAAAAAGCGAGTGAAAGAGAGAGCTGGGGTAAGAACAACAGAGAGAACAGGAGAGAGAGAAAAAAAAATCTTGAGATAAAAACTTAAAACTTAAAAATGCATGACAAAGAATGGGAAATGAGGAATGTTACGCTGTGTAATGTGCAAAATGTTCACAGTTCAGAACACATTTTCTCTCGCACACAATCAGAGCTGCAGAGTATCATGCTTTATCTACAGTTACAATTCATCCTGCCCAAACACCTCTGAGCTCTTCCTTTAAGGAATAACTGTGAGCTTAAAGAGGATTGTTTCATGCACACAGGATATAGTCGGAACATTACGCAAACAATAGGAAATGATCCATAAACACAACTGAGAGTTTATACGCTTAAGCACCAGGCAGAGCAAACACAGATTTGTATATTAGGGGTTATTAATGGGACTTACCAGATTGTTAGACAAAACCTTACCAGGAAGTTTTCTTTGTTACTCACAGCTGATTGTTGGGAGTATTTTTAAACATTGTGTATTTAGTTACTTATTCCCCAACTCAGAGACTTCTCTGGATTTATCAGGACCAAATTGTAAATCACAATCTAAATGTTCTACAAATGGGACAGGCGATACAGAGACACTAAGACTGTAAGTCTGTAAGCTAGTTAAATCATTATTGCACATAAACAGTGATGATTTAGTCTGAAAGTGATGGAAATCAGGAAATCATAAACTGTTAATTTTATGATTTCATATAAGCTAAATAACTATAAATGGCTATTTCTTAAAAACATTCGGATGCTAGACTGGATCTAGCCACCCTGCTACACCCCCACCTCACACCAACTCCATAATTCAAAGCTGGCTATGCTGACAACTTGCAGTTACACTCCATTATGTAATGCAGACTAAATTGCCTAAAAGGCCTCAGTCAAAGGGGGTATACACATATGCCACACACAGCTTTTCTCTATTTCACATGCCAAAAAACTGACCAACAAAAGTTGGTTTTACATTACAGCGTCTCCTGTAATGTTAAACAGTGAGCGTTTGAGAGAGTGTGTGTTTGAATGAGTGAAAACAGAGAGGAATGGGGGAAAAGATGATCACACAAAGCATAAAAAAAGCCATAAACCAGATGACCCGGAGAGGTGTGTGTCTGTGTGTGAGGTGGTGGGACAGGAAAAAACTGCCAGTGATTCATGATCTCATCACCTGACCAGTAACTGAACTCTGACTGTGTCACATTCAATCACGCTCATGCTGCCACCTATTTCAAAACAGCCTTCAGCTCGTGCACACTTAATATACTGTAGTACTATAGCACAGTAGTAGCAGCCCCAGTAAAACCACAGGGGTCCAGTAACCTCAAGATAGAAATCTGACTTACTTAATTGAGCTAGCTTTAGATTTCAATTTATTTTCATTATATTTATCTCTGTAGGACTCCGTGAATCTGTGATGGAGATCAAGTCTTATCCTCAAGCCTGATGTAAAGTGGAACTCCGCAAGGCTAAATTTCAGGCCCATTTTTTCCCCCTTTGTTAATATGCTCCTGCTAGGAGTGTAAAAGTAAAGTCAGACGGCACTCAGAAAGTGTCAAGTCAAGGCCATTGCCCTCACACTGACCTTGGCCACTTTCCCAAACACTGAATATTTGTTTTAAATGTTGGCGGCAGCATTAAACATTAGAGCCTGATTGACTAAAGTTTAATTATGGTCATGTGACGAGATCATTATTCTCCTTTTTTCCCATCATACCAAGTCCCACATGGACAGAGCCCTGAGGGTCATCTGTTTGTTGTGCTTCATTTCATGTTCTTTCCCCTCTTTTGCTCCGTTTCTTCTCCTTCAAACATGTTCTCCTGCAAACACTTTCAACCTACTTTTGTTGGGTAATTTTGTGGAACGCACCCTCGCAAAGGCCTCTGGGAATTTAAACTGATCCAGATCGGCACCAAATTGTAGCGGTTTCCTCGCTTCTCTGCCAAGTTCAGTAAAATTTGGCTTAAAATTCTGTGTGTAATCCTGCCAAAAGACAGACAAACAATAAAAATGTAACCCAGTTTGCTGAGGTAATATCAGTGTCTTTTCACTATTATGCCCAACTAAATCTTTTTTTCATGAGAAACAACAAATTAACGTCCAATTTTGGGCCATCACAGTTAAATGAAAAAGAAAACTTTGAAATGATAATATTAAATTCTCCAAAGTGAACCACTATTACCACATAGCCGGGGGTAAAATATCTAGGATTTATTGTAATTTGTAGATTTTACCACAAATTACAGGCATCCTTTCTTACGAAATTCAAAAATCATACTATTTCTGTGCAAACAGGAGGATTTATTATTGCTGGATGAGTGCTTGAGTACTAAATATGGCATAACTTGCAATTGTCAGGTCATGACCCATTTTATTTCAGTAGCCCTGATCATCGTATCTTCCTGTTGGCTAGGTTGTGAGATGGCCCTCCTCTTCCCTATGCGTTCCAGTCGAATCTACACCTCTATCATACCAGATGTCCCCGTCTCCCTGTCCTCCTTCACTGTCTGCATGTGGATCAAACCAACCACCGTCTCCAACAAAACCGTGCTGTTCACCTACGGAAACCGCCGCAATCCGTATGAGATCCAGCTGCTGCTCAAGCGGAACGCCGCCCTCTTCACCATCGGAGGAGAAGCTCACCTGGTGGAGGCACGGGGAGTGGTGAACCCAGGGCGGTGGTCGCACTTGTGTGGGGCTTGGTCCTCGGAGCAGGGCCTGGCCTCCCTATGGGCGGATGGCGTGAAGGTGGCGTCAACTCCCGGAGTGGCCGAGGGACACGTCTTACCCGACGGCGGCTCCCTCCAGCTGGGTCAGGAAAGGAACGGCTGCTGTCCTCCATCCTTAAGCAGCGGGAGCAGCGTGGCGGGGTTTGAGGCTGGGTTCGACTCTAAGCTGGCATTTGCGGGGAAGATGACGGGGGTGAACATGTGGGACAAAGTGCTGTCAGAGGACAAGATTTCCCAGCTGTCTTTGCGGGAAGGCCATGGCTGCGAGCAGAGCGGGAACATAGTGGCGTGGGGTGTAACGGAGATGGTGCCGCACGGAGGCGCTCAGTTCATCTACTAGTGCATACTCTTCATCAGCATCACTATAATCATCATTTCCACAACATTGTAAGAGTTGAATGCTCAAAGTGAAAAGACTTACAACTGCTTTTATCATCTTTCTTCCTATAATTAAGTGTTTTCATTGTTTCATTGTAGAGACCACAATTTTCCTCCTCATCTCACTTTTTATTACCGTGACTGCTAATACTGCGGTTTTGAACTTTGGGCATGTTCAAATAAGACAAAGTCAATGCTGTGAGAGACTTAAGTTTACTTTTTTTCAAAAAGCCTTTTGAACTGAGACAGTAATACACACACAAAAACACACTCACACTGATGCACAGTCATCATAGAAAACTTGTAGTTTCGCAGAGAACGTGCTGCAAGCGGCTTTTACCAAAGACTTAATTAGAGTGCAAGAAAGACAAAGAGTCTATTGTGAAAGTGAATGGGTTCTGAGCCAGTAAACAGAGTAATCACCAGACAGCCACGCAGCACAAGTAAAAGAGGGGTCTCTCTGACGATTACAAGTGATTATCTTGTATTGCACAACATGTGTTTTTTAGAGTAACAAAGCATTTTTCATCTTTTTGTTGAGATGGCTAGTGCAGTTCATCAAAACATCCATGCAAAAAAAACAAAAGAAACCCAAACAGAGGAAAATGTTCTCCTTTTCTTTAGCATTTTAAGTGCGGACATTAATGTAATAGAAAATACATTTGCTTTCCTACCTTTTCAGTTTTGTGGGTACAATTAGCCATGTAATCCAACCCCATTACAATCAAAAGCACCGACATCATACTGATGCTTTTTGAAACAACATATAATCTAAGAAATACCTGTGACTGAAAACTGCTGTACTTGTTATCATTTTAAGCATGACTGACTGTTAACTACAGACGTGCTTTTTTAACCAGCTTACTATTTTTTTTACTGCCATAAATTTCTCGTTGAAAGCTTTGAAAGAATTTCCGAACATTATATTTTAAATTTGTACTCAGTGTTTACATTCATACGAGTCATGTAATTCCTGTTTTGCGTTTGTTTTTTTTGTCAGTACATAGTTGTCATTAAAGTAGAAGGTAAAGTCTTCTTTTTGATCCTGCATAAAGTAAGAAGAGTAAAACTGTTGAAATTGCCATGTGAGGTTTGATAAAAGAAAGTGAGGACAATGTTTACACAGTCTTTTATGAACTAACTTGTCTTGTATTATACTGTAAATTGCTTTTATTATTGTGAAAATGTAAAACTGAATGTATTTTGTACATAAATATATTTTTCATAACAGGACTAGATTAATTAAGTGAGGTATGAATAAAAAAGTATCCACTGTCCTAAATGAGCAGCGTTTATGTATTTTTTCAAAATTTAAAATATTCAATTTTGAGAAGATTTCCAACACCACTCCGTACCATGACGGAGCCTCCACCGTGTTTTACAGGTGGCTGTAGACACTTACTGTTGTATTTCTCTCATGAACTCCTCTTTACATACTGAAAATGACTTGAATCAGAAATTTTAAATCTGGATTCATCATCAACAGAACTGGTGAGTGATTTTCAGTCCAGTTCTTGAGTAGTGTGGCGTATTTCAGTCTTTCCTCCCTGTTTCCCTTCTGCATCTCTGAGGGCCTGTGTCAGGTCTTTGCTGGATTTACTTATATTTTTTTAAGTACATGAATTTCAGATACTTTTCATCTGCTGTAGATAGTTTTTCTCAGATCTGCCACTTCCCCTTTTGTGTTCCACTTCTTCAGTTTCCTCAAACTTTTTATGTACACACTGCACAACGTGCTGAGATGTGCCAAAGTTAACAGCTGTTTGGGAATCACTTTATGTCTGGTCACTGTTGGCATTGTTCACAAATTCAACTAAAGAAATGGGAACAAATTATATGTTTTTGTAACAAAGTTACTGAGGGTACTGTTTAAATTTGGTTCTTTGCTATGTTGTTTGAATTAAATTCAATTCTGTTTTAATTATCTGGTACAAAATCACAACAAAAGCTGCTTCAAGGCATTTTATTTTGTAAGGTACAGACACTGGTTCATCCCTTGAGTTAGGTGTCTTTTTTATGCTTTTCAGGTCATTGTGAAGCGGCTTAAAAAATATTCCTCTGAAAACAGTCAGGTACAAGGAAAAAACAGCCAATGAAAATCTTGAAAGACTTCACAAAGCCTGGAGAAGTATCGCTCAAGACCAATTTAAAAAAAATTACAAGAGAGTCTGCCTCCTTGGAAGCAAAATATAAAGAAATAAGGGGCGACCCAAAACTTTTGCACAGCACTCGATGCCACAACCATACTTTTGCAAATGATACTGTATATAATCTCTTGCTGATTAAAATTGATTCAGTAATGTCTGCAACTGTGGGGAAATTACCTGCAGACTTTCTGCAGCTCACATATGCTTACAGTTTACTGCATCCTGCTTTGGACCCGCTAATGAAATATGGACCCACAGTTTTTTTCCCGCAGCTACAACCTCCGTGTAACTGTGACCTGTTACAGAATCACCTTCCACATTCACTCACATACATTTCACCCAAGTCTTCCCTCACTTTTCTCGCCCTGTCATCTATTAACCTTAGAGTCCAAGGTAGAGCCAAAACGGACATGCAGCTTTGATAGATAGACGATGCATTCCAACCCTCTCTGTTAACTTAAGGTTTTACTCAAAGATTGAAAGAACCCTTGGCTCTCAACCCCTGTGGGGCCAAACTGTGAGTGCGTGTGAGACTGCTGTAGCTATAAAACCTTCACCCAGTATCCTGCTGTTGGCTTCCTGTAACTAGGAATCACATACACATGCTTATTAAGCTTACTGCGTACAAAACTAACTATTCTCCTATAAGACAGAAACACAACACACACCACCAAGGACAAGACGAAGGAGAAGAAGAAAATATTGCATGTGGCAACAGACGCACATACATGCACAGCCATGCTCAACTGCACACGCATGTTGGCGTCTAGGTTTCAGAAGAAAGGTTCGCAGGCTTCGACATCAACATAAGGTTTAAATGGTTACAGTACAGCAGATGCAAAAGGTGCTCAAACTTGGAAACTGCCATGGTTACATTAAAAAGTGCAGAATGAAAGATAAATGTGAACTTGCTGTGAGTTTAAAAAAAGCCTTCGAGCAAGACTTGCTCGCTTTCATCTTGTTTCTCATTCCAGATTCAATATCGGTCGGTCGATCCCTGTCGAGCTGGATTATAGCCACCGGACTACTTAAGTGTACAGAACTTTCAAACTATCGTGTTTTCTGTCTCTTTTATTTCCCTTTTCTCTGCTTCTTTCTGAGCCCACAAAGAAGACAAGGTATTAGCGTGCACTTTCATGTCCAGTAGTGTAATAAAAGGTGATGACTTTGATGGTGTCGTGTATCTAGTGGAAAAAAATGTTAGCACTATATTTTTTAAACAGCCGTTACATGCATGCGTCTCTGGAGGAGCCGGCAATCAGGAACTTGATACGTGTGGGGACTACAGAGTGCAAATGTTGAAGTGAAAAAGCATTACAGTGACACTGAGGTATTATTATTACCTTCCCTAATTTATCAGATTCATAAGTCTGACTGTGATGTAATACTCTGCGAGGGCCAACGACTCAAACGGCCAGAATCCAAGTTGTTATTTTGTAATTGATTTGTCGGTGTAAAAACTAAGAAAACTTTGCAGTGCTACGTATGACAACATAATGACCATATGTAAACTGTGTTAATCAAATAAAAAAGCAGAGTCAAATGAGGACAAAGGGAGATGCCTCAAAGGACTCAAAGTCAAATGGCAAGAAAGTGCAAGAGTCTGTGCTACAGATTTTATTCACCGTCGCTGTCCTGACCTGGGATGAATGGTGGAAAATCCAAATGTGAGTAAAGCACAGTTAAGTGTAATAGCACATTGCAACATGCTCCTGAGCATATTGTTTGTACCATGAATCCCTGTATTTTTCACTATTTTTAATTGCGTAACAGTGCATGTCTGTATTTGCAAGTTGTTGCTTTTCTTCCATGCCTTTGTGCTTTAGCTGATTGGATGTGGTGAAAGCATTTTGTAGAGAAAACTTGTTTATTTAGTCATCATTTAGCAGCAGTTACTTAAACCTTATGTCTTTTTGGCAGCTTCTCTTTTCTTCCCCCTTGTATTTCATATATCCAAATGAAAAAAAAGACATCCCTTTTTTCTCTTTTTGTTAAGAACCAGTTACACATTTATGGACTATGGGTGCTAATTGTCTTGCATCTATAATCAAAGCCCGAATCTGGCAAAAACTCACCTGGAAAACCAGACAGTGAAGAGATAATCTGTTTCATGTGCTGGGCTGCTGGCAGAAAAGTAGGAGCATCGAGCACCACCGTGGTGGGCATCCCACTGTGGTACAGTGTGAGGTGATTAGCCTGATCCACTCTGTGTGTGTGTGTCTGCACGTGAGGTTATAGGTTCAACATGCTCCCAGAGGCACTGACTGATTCACATAAAAAAAACATCCAAATACATATACTCAGGCCCTTGTATTATCCTATGATCATATGTGTGTGTGTGTGTGTGTGTGCCTCAGGGGTAAACAGATCTCCATTAAGCAGGGCTGACTATGGACCCTGGACCTTTAGGGACCTCACTAATGAGCAACATGTATGTTAAAAAGGGGTTAAAAGGGCTTCAAAAAAACATTTTGGGCGTAGCCTTCTTTAACCACTGACTGAAGGTCAGCTCAGTTACCCTCTCTGACCTGAGCTGTTAAGTAGGGAAGTTGAAGAAAGCAGTAATGAGATCAGTGCCCGAGGACAATGTCACCTTATACTCCCCCCAATCCTCCCTTCCCTCACATTAGTTCTGCTTCCAGAGCACGTATCGGGCCTTCATGAGAAATATTTGAAAAGAATTAAATGAAAGCGGTTAATCGGCAAAAACAACCACCCTGCATTAGATGTCTTGATCGAAAAAAGAGAGAAAGTAGAAGCATTTAAAAAGACTTTCTGTAGCATCCACAGGGGCTACGACAAGAAACACTGTGCAAACAAAAAGGTAGCAGTTCTCCTTCCTCCAAACTAATTCTTATACATCAAAGCTCCACAAGGGAAACGATGATGTATGTGAGATGCATTGTATGACCACATTGTCCTCAGTGGTTAGCTACAACTGCAGATTACAATAATAATTCAATTTTCCACTCCAGTAAAAACAGCTGATCCTATTGTTTCAGGTCTACTAGGATCCCTCGTGGTACAAACGTACAAGTACTGTTCCTACAAGCCAAGACAACAACTACATTAAAAGACATTAAGGCCTGTAATAGCCCTGTTAGAAAATCCATTAAAAATTCAGTTCTTCTCCAAAGCTCGTTTTGCACTTCTGCTCTTACAGTCTCAAACCACCCACGCACACATACTCATTGTAGTTTCTCTACAAAACTAAGGAGACCAGTTTCCTTCTTTGTGTGCGAGCATTTGTATGTGTATCCTACCTGCCAGCACACTGACTGTTATGGCCTCCGTGTGTTCAGCCAACAGATCAGCCTTGGCTATAGCGGCCAGAGAGAGGTAACTGGACATGTTCCTGCTCAGCTCCCTGTTGCCCCTCTGCAGGAACCGCACGGCCACTGGGACAGCCAGCACCATGACCGAAGGACAACTGTAGTTCTGCGGAGACATGTTTTTGCAAAGTGAGCATAATTAGTAATCACTGAAACTTTGAACACAGACACAGAGGGGACACAGAGGGAGCACATTCACAGAAAAAAATCAGTCTGACTTGAATTAAGCTCAATTCTTAAAAGGAAAGGGCAGCAAAGCAGGCTTAATTTTACAGTCCTGACCTTTACTTCTCATTATCTATAAAGGAGAGTAACAAGATCCGATGCCTGTCCTTTGCTGTTTCTGATCTTTCTGAACAACATGTGCATGGTGTTAACGCTCATTAAAACAGACAGTACAGCCTAAAGATATCCTCATTAACAGCAAGCCACGCATCAAATATATTTAGTAACTTGAAGCAAGGAGCGCCAGCAGTACTTTCCTCAACCCGTGTGATAAGTGCCACAGAGATTAAAATGGGCTATAAGAATGGAGAACAGGGGGAGAGACTGCATTGTATTGAAAGACATATGCACAAGTTTGTGCTCTGAACGTTCACAGAACGTGGGATCGGGATTCAAAATGCGCCAGCACCCTCCAGAGGACAGTTTGATACGAACTTCATGTTCGCTGCAGCTCACACATATTTTTTTAACACTTGTGAACCCACATCTAGCACATCTGTTTCTATTCATACACCTAAGGCCTCTAAGTCTTTACTATATATATCTATTTTAAATATTTATATTTTATGTCTATCATCAAAAACTGGTCAATCAATGATTTGGGGAGTGTAGTCTCTCTCTGTCATGCCTCTGGTTTTCCACATGGTGGCAGTGCAGGCACTGCAAAAACTATTTTACCCACCAATATAAACTGTGTGATCACCTTTATTTATTATCAGGCACCAAAATATAGAAGAATCACCATGAAATGCACTGTTGGCACTGGAGCTGAGACATTTTAGAGTAAAAACTGTTTTTAGTCTGTCTAAAAAGGGACGATCTGAACACTCAGTGTGAAGGCTGTCATGTTTGACAGCTACAGGCAGCAGGCTTGAGGTGCCAGTAGCGTTCTTCCTTTGGCACATGAATTAATGTATTGATTTATTAATTTGTCCTGTCATCTTGTGCTACACTTCAATGACAACACACGTCAAAGAGCTCATATGAAACTCTTAAGATGCCAGAAATGAACCTTGCTTCTTTGTTATGTACGTCTCTCCTTTTCTCTGAGGGAGTTTCCGTGGGAAAGTAAGACAAGTGTCTATGATTCAAAATGACAGGGAGGGAAAGAAAGAATGGAAGGGGTCAGAGATAAAGGTGGTCAGAGGGCAAGATAAAGAGAGGACGGAAAGAAATGTGGAAAAATGACATGAAGAGAAACAGATTTTTAGAGATAAAGAAAGAGAGCGAAAAGGAATGGCTCTCCTGATAAGTGTAGGAGCTTGGACATCAGAGCCAGAAGCTGCCATCAGAGCTGTCAGAACTTTTAACCTCACTTGTGTGTGTGTGTGTGCAGTGTGCCTTTCCTGAGGAGTCAGTCTCATTATTGTGGTATTAACCACATTCCCTTTCCCAAGAAAAAAGTGGGAGGGAGAGAGAAGGTGGAGGGGAGTCACTCTGCTTTTATACCTTTCAGCACTGGAGGTCTGAAAATGGGGAAAATAGGTGAGTTTTAAATGTA
>VUQG01044390.1:176754-192310 GCA_015106755.1 Etia nguti
AAACTAGGCCATTTTTGATGAAATTCTGAACATGGAGCAATGTGACAAGATGTGACATGTAGTCATGCGCATAGTTTAATCATCTTAAATAACTGAAACATGTGATTAAAAAGGACAAATGTTTAAAGGGGCATCCCCTGCTGTTTGCCATAAAGGTTAAAAGACCCGTGTATCCTGGATTATAGCTCCTCTCTCCTCTGCCCTCCTTATCCATGTAGACGTGATTTCCAGGAGGGCTGAGGAGACAAGGAGGCACAAATAAGAAAAAACATAATGGGTTTCCTGTTTTCAAAAGTCCTTCTGGAAGCAAGTCTAGTGACTCGCTAGCCATTTTGGTACTGCATCTTGGCAGTTATTATGTAGATTATCTTTAATTTCAGCTATTGCCTGGACATAAAACCTACATGTATAAAATCTGTCATCAAATCGGAAGAAAAAAATGTTTAAAAACTTTGCAAGCTTTTCCCCAAACTATACTACCCAGGGCATTTATACTTCTCCCCTCATCTAAGTCAGGGTTCTTTGAGTCCCTTTTTTCTCTGTGTGTGAGATGCATGGTTTTCTGCATCATAGACAAAAGGCAAACGCCATCATAAGGAGTTTTTTTTTTTTTTTGTGGGGTTATCCAATCACCTCAGCTCAGGCATCAGTAGAATTTAGTTATATACCCACACCTTAATGTGATGATAAAAAATCCAGTCTCTTTTAAAAAAGAACTCAGGGATTTTTTGATGGTCAGTGCTTACTTTTCTCTCATTCAGGATCTAGTGGACATAACAAGTACTGCACTCCTGTTAAAGCTGCTGCTTGGTTAAGACAGAAAAGTATCATCCTTAAAAATCAAAGAATTACAACATACTGTCTGTTAAATAACAGTTTCAATGGCTTTATTATTATGGGATGGTTATTTTAAAACTAAAAAATACTCTGAGGTGTTTCCACTTGTCAATGAGTTAAAGACTTTTCTTCACATCACTTTAAGTTTACTCTCTGCTCATGCAGAGTCTTCCCTGGGGCTGAAACCACCAACCTTACAATCCGCTTTACTTCCTAGGCCTCCCATTTCCCATTTAAGCTGCACAAATGTGGAATTCATTTTTATTCCCAGCATCATCACATCAGGTTCCGTTCCACCTCACGAGTAACATCACACCCTGAAACCTTTCCTGGAGGAAAACGTTTGTAGTGCACACAGCGAAATGTTCTGAGTTCACATCCAGAAATATATTCACCTGTGCAGGGATTCACTGGTGTGTAGCTCGAGTGTGTCCGAGCAGCCCTGTGCTGTCTCTGTAACGTAAACCCCGGTCCATGTGACTCACGGTAAATGAGAAAGATAGGATGACGAGTCAGTCGGAGTGTCGTGTGTTCACCTGCGCTTGGTTTAATTTGGCCTAAAAGGAAGTCTGAATATATGACAAAGTCTATAAGCCTTAATACTCCTGTTGTGTGGTATTTCAATTGATTTGAGATATTTCGTCAGTGATTTATAAAGTCTGCAAAACGTAGAAACCTTTTGAAAACCAGCCGTCCGCAGAGCTGAAATATCCTTAAGAAAGACATCTGAGTCCTCACTGAAGGCTGGTCTGTAACTAACAGTAACTTCTGACCTTGGAGACCAGCATTAGTGCATTTATCATTTACCATCTTTAATGTTAAGTCCAATTTATTGAACATATTTTTCTGCTGCTAAAAAAAAAAAAGTGGATCAAAAAACTTTATTTAAAAAAAAAAAATCACATGGATAGACTTATAGTTCATACTCTGCAACAGGAGCTCAGCGGATCTTTGACTCTAAGCTTCGTTCATGCACTGCTGCACAGAAGGCAAACAATAACTGTAAATGTCTGAAATGATCGTGTTTGGGATGTTTACACGACTCCTGGTCATTAAATCAGGTTGTGTGCTTGTAATTCACTTCCAGGATGAAGGTAAAAACCAGGAAGGGCCAAGAATGGACGGGGATCACAGAAATGATGCCAAGAACAACGAGGACGAGAATTACGAGGAGGAAGAAGAGGAGGGGGAGGAGGATGCAGACAAGGGAAACAATCGAAGGGCAGAAATGTAGACGTGCCTTTTTTTCTTTCTTTTTTTTAAAGCTTGCCTATAGTACCAATCAGGGCATTCTTTCCCTTGATTTCCAAAGGAATAGCACCAGCCATCCACTGAGAGAAAACTGGGATATTATGCTCAGAAGATGGGGGACAATATTCCAAACACCTCTGAGGTTTGAAAGGATCAGCTTACACTGTGGAAATGGACAAAATTTGGTGGGTGTAAATGAGATATATACTGTATAGTTTTTATATAATTTTTATTCATTAAATTTTCTGTCTACTTGCTCGTCTGCCTGACTGACTGCCTGGTTGTTCTTGTTTTTAAGAGCAAGCAGAGAATGTATTTTGTTTATCAAAGTGCTTTGTTTGAGTGTGTGTGTGTGCGTGTGTGTAAAGGATACATGTTTATTCTGATGTCATGATCAGGCCTTTTATATGTTTCATGCAGACAGTTGTAATCTCGGTAGAACTCAAATGTTCATTTACCTATTGCATTCCAATCTATCGTGTCATTTTCTGTTATTTATTTTTTAATAGGACGAACTCTGACAATCATAAAAAGTGCAAAATTACATTTTTAAAAGTCTGTGTCATCATGATCCTTACTAGTTTCGTAAAGCTGATACATAGGTGCATTTAAAAAAAAAATAATAATAAATCCTGAATATTATTACAGATGCCAATCGGTAAGCCAATTCTGGCAAAGCTGTTCACAGTGACATGTGCCTTTCCGTTCTTGGAAACCCTCTCCTAAGTCTTTTTAGGTCATTTTACATTTGGAAAATCATTTTTGATGAGGCGGGAGAGAGAAGAGCATGCCAGTTGCTGATCCTTTTGTATAAAGCTTCATTCAGCATGGCCTTAAATGGAGAACTATTTCATGTCCACTGCTGGTGGGAATTTACTCTTAATTTACTGCAGCATCTCTAGTCTGCCGGGCAATGTATAGTAAAATAAATGCTGAATATTTGTACATTTGTACACCAGTTATATTTGATACAGAAAAGTGCGGGTTTCATTGTACTGAATTGCTGCCTGTGTGGAATAAAGATTTCACATAATTGTGATTTGTGTAGTCTGATTCTGTATATTCGTCTCTTTGAAAAAGGTTGCTAAGAATAAGTCTTCAGTGGTGGTTGAGCAATTTTAATAGTCTGTGTGAGTGTGGGGGGTGGAGGGGGGGAAGTCATCTAAGACTTCATCTTAAGTCTTTCTGAATGTTCTGGTAAAAATTAGTTTTATTTTAAACAAAATTAAAATATAGAAACTACATAAATGATCAAAATTTTTTTTTCTCCATTTGTTATTATTTTAGCTTTAGCCTCTCTCACCTATCCTCTTTTCCCATCAGTAGGTCACGTAGGACTTTTCATCGATTATCTCACAGCTAAGTCACACTTGAGGGAAAAAAAGGATGCCAACCTTCTTGCAACTTGGAAAAAATCTGATTGCATTGAATGTCTTTACTGTTGGAGACCGATTGGAAGTAGTAGCGACCACTTTTGCTTGCGTGGAAATTGCACGGTCACCTGGTGGGAGGCAGGCTGTCTCTAAACAATCAGTCTGACTTGGACTGAATGCAATCACTCAGCCAGAAGTACCTGTTGTGTAATTTATAAACAGACAGATTGCCAACAGGTTGAATTTACTCTGAATTACTACGTGACTGATGGCAACTCGTCTGTGAAACATCAGGGGGCTTGATTCAACTTGTTGCTAAGCGGTTCTATTGTTGCTATGTCCCTACATAAAAGCACAGTCGCCAAGTGCCTATACTATTTTGCAGTTAAATCGCTGTTCTGCGGCAACTATGTCACTGTTTGCGGAGGAATTTCTAAATTTCTTTTTCAGATTTATAAGATCCTGGCTGGACATTGAATGTAAGTAGTTCATGTGAATTTCTGTGTATGTATTAATCCATTAGAAGGCAACAGATTTGCAGTTTATCAGTTAATCACCACATTATCACAAACAGACTGCATGTAATTGCCAACTCGACTCTGGAAGCTGAGAGCAGACTGACTCTGTCTTACATTTTTTTGCCATCTTGATCCACCAAAATCACTCTGAAGATGGCAGCTGACTGCGGGTGGTCACAGACCTGGTCCCCACCATTTCAAAGGCGATGATTTTGTTACTGAGTTAATTGGCTGTTATAAAGCCGTCTGCTACTCTTGAGGATTCAAAGCACCTTATACAGCATGTCTCATTCACGAAATTCACACAAACACATACAAGCATCGTTTTTCAATATAACTCGGGGTTCAGTATCTTGTCATTCGAACCACCCCCATCGGCACAAAAATTGCATAACCATTACCACTAGAAATTGTGGATTGTGTATAAAATGGGTATAATTCATAATTATGTAATGCAATCCTTTTCTTAAAGGCCTTGAATTAAAGCTGAGGGTCTGCACTTCATTCACATCTTGATTGCTCAATTTTTAAAAAATCTATTACGGTGGTGCACAGAGGCAAAATAAACTGCAACACTGTCCAAACTGCGCCAGTCAGGCTCTGGTTCACATCCGTATGACACGGCACAAATGTTCCCAAATGTTCCAGCCCTGCTCCTTATCTACCACTCTGAGCTGAGAGGTGAGAAGGCCGCGTGTATGCGAGTGAGCTCACATGGGAAATGAACCGGCAAATCAGGACGAAATGAAAATCAAACGAGAGGGGGTCGACGGAGAAAGGCAATTATTTCTAATGAACAACATTTGTCCCTAGCACACAGTCTCAATCAGATCAACCCTCCTCCTCTCAGTCTCTATTTACGCTCTCTCCGTTCCCGTCTCCATCACAGTACTTGTTCCTCTGCCTCTTGCTGTGCCCTCCCTTCCTTTCCTGTCATCACCCCACCCGCTCCACAGGGACTGCGGGATGCTGGAGGAGTACAACGGTAACAGGTGTCTCATCACTGCGCTAATAGCAGGCCACAGGAAGATGTCCACACATATATTTATATTACAACCAATGGCAGAGATAACTCCTCCACCATTCCCTTATATTCACTCATTTCACGGGTGAATCACCAGCCATAATTCTTACATGTTGATTGCCTACAGCCAAAAAAGTCTATCTTGAGACAAATGCCCACACAGTTGCCACAAATGACCAAATCTTCCATTTAACACCAGTTCAAGACTTACATGAACGCTAAAGCTCAAAGCGATACGTTTTCTTTCTCTACCCTCAGAGAAAAAAACACACAAAAACAACTCCATCTTCTGCTTTACTGTCACACTAGAAAAAAAAATCCTGGCATCGAAAACTGTCTGCAGAGATAATCGATAACACCATAACTTTTCCTCTTAACCTGGATCCAGCTTGCAGTATATATACAGATGCAGCGAGCAGATCACACTGTCTCTTTACAGCAGTAACGATCTCTCATTCACCAGCCAGAGACCTAGTTCGGCGCACATAACACACAATTGCACAAACAATCTTCCACACTTAAACAAACCCCAATGAGGCATGTAACTGGTAGCTTGTGTCTGGCTGTATGCTTGTTAGAGAGATATCAGCTTCTGTTTCTCTGTATTACTGTGAGCAAAGAGAATGCAGCTGCTTCCCCATTATGTGCATAGGTGGCTGCTCGGGATGCGCGTGCGGCGGCATTCGTAGTCATGTTCTGCAGTATCACATGGCAAAATGTGTTTATGTTGCAGGTGCGGACTTAAAGTGAATCCATTATTACACGAGAACAGGCCCCCGTGATGTATGAATAAATCAATATCTAAGCTGTAACCCCTGCAGCACCCTTTATCTGGAACAGTGCACGTGTCATTGACTTCACCCTTTTATCCAAACCGCTTTACAATGTCAAGAGCACACATACTTTTAGCGGGTGTTAAATCCCGTCAGTGTGAGTGCTTTGCAAAGCCACCAAGGATTTCTTTTTATCTACTTTTTTGTGCGTGCTACTTGTACATGTGTGTGTGTTTGTTGGGTCATTACCCAGTCACCCTGAGGACACAAGAAGCCATTATCCGAGAGAGTCTGGACACTAAATGTTTGATAAGCCTCGAAAGCGGATGTCCTGTTTCTCCTCTCATATAATACACATGTCATGCAAACATGCGTAATCTAAAGTCGCAGCTACAGTTTTAAAAAAAATGTAATTTTAGTCCCCTGGAATTGCCTTTTTTCATAGTTAAGACAGTAGGATAATAATAATAATAATGATAAAATCCTCCCCTGTATGTTTGGTGCATGCTGCAGCAGAAAGAGGAGTGTGAACGTGTCGGCTCAGCAAAGCGCTGAGAGATGTCGAGCGATGAGTCATGTAGCAGTCTGATTAACTTGCTTTCCTTCCCTTCAAATCCAGAGTTTGTTAGAATCAGCCAGTCTGTATATCTGCACAAATTAATATAAAAAAATAAAGACTTGAAAGACTTGATGGTATTTTCTATTTATTGTCAAAATAGCTGTAAATCGTATATAAACAAATCCCACTTTAAAAATATCAGTAATATATTGGTAGTTGTTATTTGGTACTAAAAGCATTACCTTACAATTATTCTACTGAATCCCTCAACCTGTGAGCTTAACGGCAGTAAGTATAACAGTTTGTGTAAATACTAAGTCCTTCATTTAAATGTTACCTAGCCACTTTCCCTCTGAAGAGATCTCTGAAAGCTGACATTTTCAAAGTGCGGGCTACCATGGAAGAATGTCACAAAATATTACACATCCTGCTGGTTTCTGGGAGGAGTAAACTGAGGGGCAGCGAGTCTTCTGGCAGCTTGGGGATTCCATCCAGGACCTTAAGCTTTGGCAAACAGGAGAAAACACTGAAAATGAAGAGAGACAGAAAATGAGGATAAATTCATTTATGATACACAGTCGTTATCCTCAGCAGCCCTGGGCATGGTACGGCCTCCGGGCCACATCCGGCCCTTTGGTTGTCTCCAGGTCAATCGGAAATTAGGATGCACACATAAAAAAAGTACACATCACACAGTTTGTCCCACTTCAGTCACCAAACACTCTTTGAAAAACTTCCGTCAGAGACCAACTTACTGTTTTTTGCAAAATCACAATACAGGTGTTGCTTTTATTTTGAAACTGCAGTTTTTTTGTTTTGTTTTTTAAACAATAAACTTGGCATTACAGGGTTAGGGACTGTATTTTGAATTTCATTACGAGACCAAACACGCAAAGAAATACAAGAATGTGACAGATGAAGAGCGGGAACAGACATCTAAATCTTTTATCCAGGGATGGACCAGTCAAAATCAAGATTGTGATTTCCCACAAAATCTAAAAAAAAAACAAAACAATAAGTCATTCTCTGATGGGGATTTTATGAAGACTTTGGTGGACTCTACTCTGTTAAGGCAAACACAGGATGTTGTGGGAAATCTGGAGCTTCAGTCTGAGCTTTTTCCTCCTGGGCTCAATACGAGAGCTGTGATGTCCAACACAGCCAATGAGACAACAAAAATGTTTGAGATTACAGAGGAGCTGGCAGCAATGCACTCAGTGAAAGGGACTACGACAGGGAGTGATTTATTCGTGGAGGTGAGTGGATGTTTGGATAGGCGGGGGCTGAAATAGGACCAAATGATCAAAAAGGGATAAATGTTGGTGTTTTTCCTTTGCGTATTTCACACATTCACAATCTATTTGTAACCAGTAGTGGTTTAATTAATACTGAGCACAACTGAGTTCAGCCTCTGGTATAGAGTCCTTACCGTGCACGGTAGTCCTGAGTGAAGGTCACTGGGTTGCGGGTCAGGTTCAGCGAACGGAGTGGGCTGTTCCCCAGAGCTCCCAGTCCCCCCAAGGAACCAATGGCGTTCTCAGACAGACAAAGGTGCTCCACTGCTGGGAGCTTTGGCAGCTGACGCAGACACACCAGGTGGTTACGGTGCAGGTTTAACACTCTGCACCTGTCCATGGCAAACACAAATACTGCTTAGCTTTTTGTTTTGTGCCAAACAGTACAGCACAGACAAGCATATTCAGAAAGAAACAAAAGAAAGAAGGTAAGAAAACACTAATTAGCACACAAACAGTCCCGTCCTAGGCTGAACAGAAGAAATATCACATAACCTTTAAATAGTTGTTCAAAGGCACTGAGCTGCTATCTTTAAATAACACCATTTCAAAAAGTGCAATGTGAGTTTCAGAAGCTGAGGTTGACACCAAACACACGTGGCCAACGTTATAAAAACCAGAATGATTAATGATATAATATTATATTGTTTGACAGGACATTTGTCTTCATTTTAACAGCTAAATGGATTTAATAAAGCTATAATGAATGCTGTAATAATGTCAGATTTATTTCAATATATATATATCTATATATCTCTCTCTCTTTATATATATATATATATATATAAATTTAACCATTGAGAATTTCATAGTATATAATATTTATAGTTTCTCCAGGGAGCTGTTCCAGATGAGGGCGTTGTGCTGCAGCCTGTGTGTCGTTTTATACCTTGGCAGATGTACAGAACTCAGGTTGGTGAGGGAGTTGTCAATCAGTTGAAGTTTCTCCACTCGGATCAACCGGCGGAGGATCCGGAGGAAATTTTCTTGCTGGAAGGGATCACCCAAGTCCTGATAGGACAGATTTAACTCCTGAGAAGAGACAGGTGGTAGAGGTGTCAGAATCACCTCTGTTGCCCTCTCCTCCTGTTCTTCTCAGTTTTGCACCTTCACTTCTTCCCTTTCTGCAGCTATGTCTTTGCTCTTCTGTGCTATATATGGCATCTTTAACATCACACACCCACACATATCCTGCATGCTAGCTTACCAGACAGTTTTCCCAGTTCTCTTGAAGTCTCTCCTCCCATCTCTGTCCTTCTTCCTCTCTTCTCCTGCTCCTCCCTCTCTCCAAACAGATGCCACCCCTCTCTTTTAGATGTAACTCATCTTCTGATGGCCCTTTGATTATCATGTAAAAAATGTTAAAAAGTCTTTAACAATCTTCACATTATTATTCATCTGGTGAAGAAGCTAAATTAAGAGACTCACAAGTAATGAAAGCAACACAAAAATGGCAGCGACAGCTTCTTTAGAGGCTTTCTAAAATGTTTCATGAGCTAAAAAACTACACTTTCTTTTCCATTACTCTGGTTAGGTTACTGTGGTGGTTTTCTCACATCAGCCACACACCTTCTCTAACCCTGGGGCACGTCAGCTGGTCACCTGTGACATCACACTCCTCCACGCCATGCCACAATGCAAACTGGAACCGACTTGATGGAAGCTGATGAGAAAAGATAAAGAAAAGAACAGGTTGACAGACGTAATCGCTAGATGGCACGGTACACAAGAAATGTGTTACCATCTGACCATCTCATTAGGTACACCTGTTCATCTGCTTGTTCACGCAAATAGCTAATCAGCCAATCACATGGCAGCATTTAGTTACGTAGAGATGGTTGCGACAACCTGCATAAGTTCAAACAGAGCATCAGAATTACAAAGAAAGGTGATTTAAGCGACTTTGAAAGTGGCATGGTTGTTGGTACCAAACAGGCTGCTCTGAGATTTTCCCACACAACCATCTCTAGGGTTTACAGAGAATGAGCTGGTAACTAAAAACATATCCAGTGAGCACCATTTCTTTGCCTTGTTGATTTTGGAAGAAAGAAGAGAATCGCCAGGCTGCTTTGAGCTGATAGAAAGGCAACACTAACTTAAATAACCACTTTTTATACCCAAAATATGGAAACTGAGGCAGATACTGACATTGACATGGGTTCACCAAAACTGGACAGCAGCAGATTGTAAAAATGTTGCCTAACGAGTCTTAATTTCTGCTACAACGTCAAGATTGCAGAACCAGAATTTGGTGTGAATGACACAGAAGCACGGATCCATCCTGCCTTATATCAACAGTTCAGGCGTCATTTAAACATCACAGCCTGCATGACCATTGTTGTTGACCATGTCAATTCCTTTGTAACCATTGTGTACCCATCTTCTGATGGCTGCTCACTGTACTCAGATGGCCTCCACAATCACCAGATCTCAACCTAATAGAGCACCACTGGGTTACGATGGAATCGGAGATTCACATCATGGATACGCGGCCGACAAATCTGCAGAAACTGTCAGAGAATTTGGTCAATACGGACCGAATTCTCTGAGGAGTGTTTCCAGCACCTTGTTGAATCTATGCCACGAAGGGAAAAGTCCAACCTGGTACAAGCAAGGTGTAACGCAGGTGTGGGGAACTCCAGGCCTCAAGGGCCAGTGTCCTGTAGGTTTTAGATATCACCCTGGGTCAACACACCTGAATCAAATGATTAGTTCATTACCAGGCCTCTGGAGAACTTCAAGACATAATGAGGAGGTAATTTAGCCATTTGAATCAGCTGTGTTGGATTAAGGACACATCTAAAACCTGGAGGACACTGGCACTCGAGGCCTGGAGTTCCCCCACCCCTGGTGTAACGCATTAGGTGGCCAGTGAGTGTAGAATTCCTTCCTTGAATAAATATGTAAATAAGTGCCATTCGTAAATGCACCATTCTGCTAAGTTTCAAAGCTATGGTATCATCTGTGACACATATGCAGTCACAAATCTGCAGACACCTTTCACTGAGGTGTGTTGTGCAAATGATACCAGTGATGAGCCATATTCTTCCCCCAAGTTTAATCACATTCCCCTCATTGATAGTCAAATTAATTTTAGCTACAAGATCAGGACAGTCAAATAACTGTCATGTCAATGGGCAAAAAGAGATACATGGGAATCGTTTAGAAGCACAGGAGACACAATTAAGTTTAATCTACCATGGTTCCCCATTAGTCCAACATAAACTTTATTCCCCGAGCATACAGAGAGCATGTAGCTAAAATCAATGGCTCATTTATAAGACTATTAACCAATACTGCTACCTGTGAAGGTCGACAAGAGGCGCTACAGTTTTATTATCCTGTAATGACACCTTGTCTTGCTTACATCATCCTTCTCTTTCCTCTCTTTACGTATCAGTGCATGCATTCTTTCCCCAGTTTAGCTCTACCCCCCGTCTACAGGGCTGCGTATCACATTAACTGTATAAAATCAAATAGCAGCTGTTCCTCCCAGTTTCATTAGCGAGTCTATGAATCTACTTTCATCTTCTAATGATAAACATAAAAATATTTTCCATTTATGCATTTTTTTCTAAAATGAAGACTATTTAAAAGTCATTTTAGGATATTTATGCAAATATTTATCATATGAAATGAAAAGCTATGATCCTAAGTTATGACTGTTTTTGGGATGCAGCAGCCTTGACCTTATCAACCCTTTTACACTCATCCTGTTCACTCTTACTGTGTAACTCTCCACTCCCTCTGCCTGGTAACCTAGACACAGGAATGACCCCAATCCAGCTAACTGCTGCTCCTCCTTGTCCAGACTCTCCAGTGTAAATGTTTTCTTAAAGGTTTCTAAACAGTGTGGGAGACAATAATAGACGTAATCTAAATGGGAAGTGCGGATGATTCATTCCCTTATACAGTTTTTATATCACAATATCTGACAACATCTAAATACATTAATAATTTTTAAAATAGCATCTCTGTCTCTACTAAAACAGAAGCATTAGTCATGCACGCAGCTCAAACCAGAAGCCATTTTTCTTTTGCAAATAATTATTTAGAGATGCTATTTTGCTGCAGGATTTTAAGCAAAACACTTTGAAGTCGTTTAAGACGTGACATACAGAGGGGTTTCTCTTTTTTTCAGCCCAAGTGGGAGAACTCTGCATGGAACATAAGAAGGATTAGGTGAGGAGTGATTTTTCCCCCCCATCTTTCTTAAATCACATTGCAGCGAGAGTAAGAGAGTGAGTGAGAAATCACTCTGCACAGCAGTCTAGGCGAGAGGCCAGTGGCTCGAGGGTAAAACAGCGAGCGCAGAGAACAGACTGAGAATATTATTCAGCTCAGAGATGGCTAAAAGAGAGAGGGAGACGGGCTGAAATGGAAGGCTGTTTAAGATGAAGGAAGGAGTAGGGCACAGGAGAGGTATGAAGATAAAGGAGGCAAAGGAGCATTTGTGAGGGAAGGGGTAATCACAGGTTTATCCAGTGTGTGCGTGTCACTTACGGGTGTAGATACTAGTCCAGAGTCAGGACTGTGGTCCACAGAGAGAGGTGTGCCTGTAACCCTGAATTCAGAGCACTGGGAGGAGTGGGATTTGGGGAAACTGCCAGTGAGAGTGTTCACACCTGAAGAGCTGAGAGAAGGGGGAGAAAAAATTAAAAAGAGAGACAATAATTATCCCATCTTCCATCCCTGTTTGAATTGGAGCTGTGGTTTGGTAATGTAATCCCTGGTGTGTGCTAAAACCCTGACCACCGGCCGAGTGGTTAGGGTTACACTGAACTGGGCCCGACAATGCAGATTAGGACCCGTTGCCATAGCTCCAGAGGACACCTGAGCAGGTGCTATTAGGTTATAATAATCTGTGTAGGCAGGGGGTAGCTGGACCCTCTATAATTGATACTGCATGTCCTGTAAATAGTTATCATACAAAAGAACTGCGTAGATGATACTATATTTATTTATTTATATTTAATTAAATATATATAAATTAAAAGGATTTTTTTTATGTTATACCTACGTTTTAAGCTAAATTAGGTTCGATTTATTTCTTACATATTAGAGGTCCAATAGGAAATATATAGCAAACAAATAAACCGAGGGTAGTAATAGAGACTATTACTGTGATGAACTAAATGAAATGCCAGGCAGATGTAAGACGACAGTTAAGGATATTATCTCAAATTTTCGAGTTACTGACTTTAGTCAAATTGTCGACGACTTTTTAATTTTATTTATTTATTTTTTTTCCAGTAGCAGAAACAGCCTTCCACATTTCATTGTAGCAATTTGGCTATGTCACTGAGGCTAAAGCCTTCAAGTGCTAGCAGTGGCATTAATGACGGTTTCTCTCTATTTAGGTAGAAAGCCTTAATTAATGTCCAAAGTATTTCATATCACACAGGGTGCACTGGATGAAAAAGCTACACTGACGGGCGTCAGAGAGTGAAGCTGTTGTCTGTCATGCAGACACAGCTGATTCAGCTTACCTTTCTGACATGTCCCAAGAGCCTTGTGATGAATTTTCCCGGCCTTCTTTAGCACATCGCGGACGGCTCGCTGTAGCCCTGCAGCCCCGTGGCTGTTACCCATGGAGCCCGCCGTGTTTGTTAGTATTCACCCAGCGAAAGTTGACCGTCCTGCTGGCCGGCTGTGGCTCTGCAGAGAGAGACTGACACCAATGTGGGCCCAGAGCCGGAGCTGCCAAGGGCGCTGCTCAGGCTTATCACTCAGTACAGGTAGAAACTAGAGCAGAGTGCGCGTGAGTGCCGCACCACGTGCTCTCGAAGCTGTTATTCAAAGCTCAAATGGATTGTGACAGCTAGCATAACGAAGGCTTTTCAAAAGTGACAAAATCACAAATGAGCCTGCTGAAACGCAAGTTTTTGTCAGAAAATGTGACCTAGTGATCTCTAGTTCTTTGTTTCTTTCTTCTTTTTTGCCACACGTACCACACAACCTCCTCCTCTCGTGTTTTCTCAAGCAAATGCCTGCCCAAGCAATACCCCGATATATAACTATTTACAAAGTGTGTCAACTCTAAGACTGTTTCCATTTGTGTGTAAATTAGTGTTAATGTTCACTCGGTATTGTAAACCTTTTGGAAGGCTGACCATACATTTTGTGAGTTTAATTGTAGCCACAAACGTGATTATTATCCCTCCTGCTCCTGGCACACATCAGTGGAAGAAATCTATAAAGCCAGACCAAACAATAAAATGAAATTCTTAAAAATAAAATTACTTTGCACCTCTGCAAATATTTAACCAGCAACTGCTCAAATAGACAGTAGCTAGAGAAAGGTCTTTGTATTTTCTTGTAGTTTCTGTACACACGGGGCAGGAGAGATAAGAGAGCACACAATGAAAGCATATGCTGCAGATATCATCGCAGCTAGTTAGAGTCATTTAGATTAATACCTTCTTAAATCCGTGGACTATTGTTCCTCCGTAGTTTAGCTTGTTGAGTTTAACATTTAATATTGAATCTCGCTTCTCACAGGTAAGTGAAAACACTAGGAACTGCTCAGCAGTGTGGAAATGAGTCCTTGTAACTTTAGTTTAGTGCTTCTGTTGGTCAACATATAAGTAATTAAATGATGACATTTCTTAATAAATTTAGTTGTGTTGTTTTTTTTAAGCCAATTTCATTTTGTGTGGCAAACGTAACAAAAGATGTGCACATAAAAGTAATGTTACATATAAACACACACATTTGCTCGTTTATAAGTACATTTACATATAAACAAAAGGAAAATATCTATTAATCAGGATGCTTTTATTCTAAGAATATTTTTTTGCTACCATTGAACACCACCAGTTGAAACTACTGAATCTTCATGTTGAGATGCACTGAATCAGAAAAGCTCATAGGTGTAATGTTAAAATGATAGTTTCCTGAGTAACTGATAGTCATCATGACCAGTAGCATGACCGGAGCGCAGGTCTCACTCCCTTGACCAGCTACATGATCTGTGTGCATGTGTGTTCAGGAGGAAGGTTATGCAGGCTTGAAATGATTCCAAGATGCCTTGGCTGGAAAATGTCTGGCTAAACTCCAAAGGCTTCAATAACTAAAGCATTGCGTGTTTGTCATTCACTCACTCGTTTCTTAAAAGACACAGCTGGAGCTGAATTGGCGCATTACTGGTTATGCAGCTTTAGCATTAGGGAAAGGCCTGTTGTTTACAGTCTGCATAAGCTGTCGTGTACTTGAATTAAAAGTGGATTTAACTTTTGGTAACACTTTATAACATGGCCCATGATGGAAGTCGCAATTCCCCAGCAACTAAATCGAATTTCAACATTTGAAATTGCAATGTAGTTATATTTACATGCAAGCAGGGGCGTCACTAGGTTTTAAGGACAGGGGGGGCTTAGCCCCCAAGAGAAGCACACGATATGAATGAACGTAGTGCATGAACACAAAATTTCACAAACAGAAAACAAAGACTGCGAAATTGCTTTTCAACTTTTTTGGACAGATTAAACATCTTAGGCCACAAATAGATTTTCAGTGCGTGAACCCACAGTTGCCTCCAGCACAAAATCCTCCATTTTCCTCTGTTTTTGCCTCGTCTTGGCACCTGGTTCAGGGATACTGTGGGTGTTGCACAGGGCCTTGGTTTTCTCATACAGCTCTGTGGCAAATGCATCTGAGTGTTTGCCCTTAAGTGTGTCACACACAGGTTGTTTGCAGATAAAAGCTTCTACCAGGTCTAAAGTCTCTTTCTGCAGGAACTTGTGGAGTCCTTCGGTTACAGACAGAAGTGACTGAAACATCAGTAGTGCATAGACTGCTGAGAACTTGTAGAACTTTGCTCTGAGACCAACAGCTATGGGGGATCCAATGGCAGATAGCAGGCACTTCAAAATGGCAGGCAATGTCTCAAGAACTGCACTGATTGATCGCAACTGACATGCCCAG
>VUQG01044391.1:10360-27550 GCA_015106755.1 Etia nguti
GGGGGTTTTTTTTTTTTTTTTTTTTTTTTTTTTTTTTTTTTTTCTTTTTTTAAATTTTTTTTTTTTGTTTTTTTTGGGTTCGGGGTTTTTTTTTTTTTTTTTTTTTTTTTTTTTTTTTTTTTTTTTTTTTTCTTTTTTGTGTCTGGTGTGATGCTGAGGATAACAGCAGGGCTTCTGCAGTGTTCCAGCATAATGCTGCTTGTATAAATATTTAAATAAATAAAAAAACTACAGTTGAATGTGTTGCACACTACAAAATCTGCATGAAATGTGGTTCAGTGCAATCTAGTTTAGAAATGCAAGTTATTGCAGACTGGTCCACTTCATACTGTTTTGGATTAAAGGTGGGCACTTCTTATTGTTGAATGCTGTCATAACAGCTTTGTCCTAATGCTGCTTCTTCCTTGCATGTTACAGTACTATGCTCTCCAAATTCTGGAAACGGTTATCAAAACCAGATGGAAGATTCTTCCCAGGAATCAGTGTGAAGGTAAAAGTTTCTTTTGTGGAAAAATTCCCGAAACATTTATTCCCATGGTGTTAGTGTGTTTCGTTTTTGTTTCGTTTTTTCTTTGTAAACGTGTGACGTGCGGTTGCCATGTTGAGGAGTATTCCCCCACTAAGCATGCTGGTTTGTTTTCTGCTCGACTGGCTCGAACTGGCTGCTCAGAAAGGTTGGATTCTGCACTTGAGCAGTCGTTTTAGAGAGGAAACAAGGAAAACACCCCAGCACTATTTTGTTTTTAATGCTTTGTGAGGGAACTTTTTTGAGAGGAAACAAAGTAGATAAGTTGTTACTGCTGTCTAGCCTTACCTCAAACATTATTCTGATGGGATATATTGTTGTTTCTAAAATCAATAACACATTGTGTGTGTTGCTTTGAGCCAGTTTTTCCACATTGTACCCATGGAGGAATGAGGGATGGGTTAATGGAGTGCGGTAATTGCTGTCATAGTTATTTTTTCAAAATGTTTATTGATAATTTTAAACGTTACATGAAGTCATTGACAAGGTAAATATGCGTATGAACCTAAATGAAGTGTTGCAGTGTTATCAGTATATGGATACGATTGCTTTTTAATGTTCAGCCTTTAATTACTGCCTAATTGCCAATTTGACTCATCAGCATTAGCACATAGCAGAGGTTCCAACAAAGTGGGACAGAATTTATTTACAAAAACATTTCAGAGGAAAAAGCGGTGATAATGAAATAAATTTGATAATCATGTGCAAATCAGATGATTCTGCCTCCCTCCATTCTTCTATAATTTTGCTCAAAATTAATTTTTTCATTGACCTAAGACTTACCTGCTTCTGACCGTAGATGCCTGAATTTTGTTCAAGTGGCAAACCCAGTGCAGGGCGACTGGCAAGTATGTCTTTTCCCCCCTTGTGTCAGAGTATTGCCTTGTTTTCGGCTCCTCTCACCACACCAAAACACACATTTTCGTAGTCAGCTGCAGTCTAGAGAGAAATGCGAGGGAGCTGAAAACGCAGATTTTAAAGATGCTCTGCTCACTTTGACAATCTTGAATGTCTGTGAAAACACGTGGGGGAAAATGGAACTTCCACTGAACCAACCAAAGGGTTTTGTCCTATAGGAGTTCAGTGGCAGTTGCAGCTCACGTCCACGTGTTTATAAACTGGCTTTGCAACAGTGTGTGTATATGGAGAACCACACCTTTTTTTTTTCTACAGTACAAATGTGGGATATGATTGGCAGATTCAGCTAGTTATGAGCCCGCAGATTGTGTTAGGGTTACTGAGTAATGTGCTCCAGGCAACTCGTCATGTCAGGATGTGCTGATGAACGCATTTTTATTGGTGCATGCTAACAGACATCTTCTGATATTCTCTGTGTATTTGCCAGGTATAAAAAAGTATGTTGTTGGGCTCATTATCAAGACTTCATCTGATGCATCAAGTGTAGAGGTGAGTAAACTTTATATGTTTTAAATAGGCTGTGTTGTTGGGGCAATACTACGAGATGGAACAAAAAAAAATTCCTACTTTGTTGCATCACCTCTTCCATTAAAAACACCCTGTAAGAGTTGGAGAATTTGGTTTCCCATGCTCGAGACTGGATTTCAAATAGTCAGTAGTTCTGGACTGCCTGTGTCACATCTTTGTTTCCATAACGCCCGAGGTGTTTTGAGTGGGTCGCAGGTCTGGGACACATTTTGATTCATATCACAGGACAGTTTTCCTCTTCCCATCGGTCTGTCTTAAATGAGCTCAGACCTAGAGAAGATCTTTTTCTTCTTCTTTAAATAGAGTTTTGATTTGTATTTGTGAATGCACTGATGAATTGATTCATAGTAATTTCTACAGCAGTGCAGTGCTGTCTGAGGACCCAAAGTCCATGGCTATTAAATATTGGAGTCTTATCTCTTATGTGGAGAGATTTGTCTGGATTCTGTGAATCTTTTTAATTGCTCCTAGATTCTTTACAATTGGGCGATTTGCCCACGCAGTCAAGAACAAGGTGGGGAAACCCTCCCCATCTTAAATTTGGAGAGATCCTGCCTTCCTGCGGTGCTTTTTTTGTACTCAATAATGTTACAAATTAGCTTAAAAAGTTGTTAGAAGTTCCACAAGTTTTTTGTTTGATTGTTTGGGTTTCTTTGTAAAGTGTTTTCTCCACGTTTCCAGGATTTTGGAAGCATGTCACTGGAATCAATTTTTAAATGGGTATATATTAAAAATCATAAACAGGCTTTCTCATGCCGGTGTTTATTATGGCTCTTTTGTTATTTGCAATTCAGCAAAGGGTTTAAATGATTACATTTATATTTTACACACCCTCCCTATGGTTTAAGGAGAATTCAGACATATTAGAAGAATCACATTAAAAACACAAAGCTAGAACACAGTTTTGGTGTCAGGGTAACAGTTTATTACCTCGTCAATGTTAAAAGTTTTATGCACAAACAGCCTCTGTTCCCTCTCTTGTTATTTGTGTCCATGTTTTATTGCAACAGCACTTTAAACAGGCAGGTTAGTAGGGCAGCCATGACTTAAGCTGCTAAGAGCGCTGTGTAATTCAGAACAACTATGGTGACTTCAGCAGCTTTTCTCACTGTTTCAGCCATTGTGAGCTCTCAAGCAGTTAAAAGGCTGGAGATGTTAAATGTTTTAAACTTAAACTGACAGCAAGCTTTTCTGGTGTTCATCTGGAGAATGAAGTATTTTTCCTCATAAGTACAGAGATTGATGTGTGAAAATATGACATGCTGGCCCAGCTTTAAGGTTTTGAAGTCCAATGAAGTTGATTTTTCTTAGTGGTTCTGTTGCTGTTATAAAAGCAGCAAGAAAGGGGGGTAAATTGAAAGGTACCTGCAGGGAAAATGTAAACTTTTGTTTTAGGTTTGATTAATGGAAAGGATTTGTGCTTTGTAAATTTTCCTTAAATGATTTTAAATGTGAAGTCAGAAGAGCCAGACAGTGAACGCTGTTAAATACTTGTTTGCTCTAACAAGAGGTTAGCTGAGGAGAAGAAGACAACATAAAAATGAAGGAGTACAGATGCCACCTACAAGAAAATGATGTCTAGTTAGTATTTAACTTCCTGCTGAGCAAGCAACTTTCCAGCCATGTTTCAGGTGTTTGCATCATTCTCAAGTATGTAACTCTACAAAACATGATATATTTATCAAGTTTATTAAGGTTATTAAACCAACCAGATACACCAGACTGGAGGTTTTGTGTGGGGATTTTCCAAAAGAGCACTCAGAAAGAATAATTTCAGTCAGCTTTAAAAACCATAACTCTCCATTATAGAAATGACTATTTGTGTCTGGCTTACTTTACTGCAGGCTATAATTGTAGGATAAATTCAATTCTTGGTGTTTATTTTCAAATACGCATGACCAGCCTCGACATTTCTGTTACAAACACCTGCGACTTTATCCCGTGGACGATAATGTTCATGCTCTTGTTATACCTTACCTTTTCATGATGGGTTTTAAGGATATGGTTGTGTAACTGAAAGGTATTCCTTGACTTATTTCTTTTTATTTCTTTTTAGAAAGAGAAGGTGTACATTGGCAAGCTGAACATGATCCTTGTTCAGGTAAGAGTTGCTTGGGTTCATTTTTGGACCTACTAAATCATTTGTGGGGGATGTTTTCTCTTCCTTTTGCATTGTTACTGTTAGCTTACTGCATGAAAAATGGGACCTGTCTATTGTGTGTGTGCGTGTGTGCCTGGGTGCGCTTAGATGTGTCTGAGCTGCATGTGGTAAATGTTTTATATTTGCAAAACAATATCAGAGAATCCAAGACTTGTTAAAACAAAGCATTTGATTGTGTGCTTTCAGCCATAGGTTTTGTTTTCATCTCAGACCTGTTAAATCTACCTTCATTAAACATGAATTATTGGTTACACTGTAAATAATAAAGTGTGCGTCGCCTGTCTTTTAAATCTATCGGGATTGTCTTTACAGAGCATCAGTAACACTGAGAAACACTTCATTGTGTTTATAACTGTGATGTTTTCCTAACCCTCAGCGTTCATGTGGGTGAATAGTGGAGAGGGATAAAGAAAGTGTCAGCAAACAGTTTCCAAGAAGCTATTCACTCTGACAGTAGAAGCGTACATCAGAGCAGAGATTCACTTGTAGCTACGTGCGTTTTACTCATTGCCTGAAGCATGGTAGAGCCACTGAGTCACAGAGTACTATGATATGGACTATACAGCCTGATTCAGAGCAGTATATACAGTAAAGATAACACAGCAAATGTCATAATTTTCCCTGGAGACCATGTTGCAGTGCCATGAGTAAAGTGGTTCTTGCTACCAAAGACACAGTGCTTTGTTAATGTCTTATAAACAAGTGGGTGTGTATTATTGACTATTATCGACTCCTAAATGGTAAAATTCTGGGTGTCGTCATGCAAAGCAGTAAATCTAAAAACGCTGTGTTTGAACCTCATGTTGCTGCCTCGGTGCTTCTCTTTTGCAGTGGTGCTTTTTAACCTGAAGATGTCACTCTTAATTGGAAGATCTGGCTCAAAAACCATCAGTGTTGTTAAAAAGGGACATCGGTACTACTTGAATGTCTCAGCCGAGGCAAACGATGCTTAGAAAGTGACTGTGACCTTGTGATATTAAAGGATATCATCTTGAAGAGTGTGGCAGAAACATGCAAATTTGTTAATAACTAGCAAAGTGGAAATCATCATGGAGCTGTTGACGGCAGCATCCTTAATTCAGCAAGGCACTAAAATCTGTAAATGCAGAGTTGTAGAAATATCAGGACCATGAGACCAACAAATTGGACCTCAGTGACTTATTGGCGCTTCTGAATGTGCAACGTGACATTTTTCCCATGTTTGGGCTTTTGATGTATGTGTGTGAGCGAGAGGCAGAGATTGGTTCACTGACTTCACAAGTGACTTTGCATTAATGCCAGTGAGAATGAGTCACCGCTTACGTCATTGGAGCTAACGTTGTTTTGGCCTTGAGGGGCCGAAGAGCTCCAGATTTCACGTTCGTTGTCAGGAGACTGGTTAAAATGGTTATGTTCAGTCTGGACAATTAAGTATGGAGTTTAACCAAAACAGCTTTGTCTTCACTACGGGATGCTCATAAAAATAAGAAACGTATTTGACTTGAGACTGATGAAGAGTTGCAGTTTGATCTCTGTTTTTTCTTCAGATTCCACATTCTTCTCAGTGTGTGCTGTCTCTCACTAACATGGCTGTGTCCTCTACGTCTGCAGATCCTGAAGCAGGAGTGGCCCAAGCACTGGCCCACCTTCATCAGTGACATTGTTGGGGCGAGTCGTACCAGCGAGAGCCTCTGTCAGAACAACATGGTCATTCTGAAGCTGCTCAGCGAGGAGGTGTTTGACTTCTCTAGTGGCCAAATGACCCAAGTCAAGGCCAAGCACCTAAAAGACAGGTCTGTTTTGAGAGCATGGATCCCAAAATGTCTTTGATCATTACCCCCAACATACCTTAGCATAGGAAGGGTTTTCTATAGAAGGTTCACATTGAAATTAATCAGATCAACTTTTTAAAGAAAACTTTTAAAGAATTCAGCACTGCAACTTTGTGCTGCCACATAATTTCAGAGGCTCATGAAACACGATGTCCTTGTGCTGGCATTTGAAAATAGATTTCACGTTGTGATAAAATGTGGCTCCATGTTATCAATCAGTCAGTGTTATAAGGTTGTTATACAGTTTCTTTTACATTATTTATATGCAGTTGTGTACATGCCTGAAAATTCTGCTGTGAAACCCCCCCCAGATCAAATAAACGTATTGATTTTTTAAAATTAATATTCCTCATATCTGAAGATACGTGTTGATTGTTTAGCACAGTTGACTGTTGTTGATGTTTCATAGCTTCATGTTTTATTTATTTATTTCCTTATCCAAAGAATCCCAAATATGTTCACTGGGGCTGAAGTCATTTGGTCAAGGGAGCATTTTAGATTTTAGATGGTTTGTTTTTTCTCTCCAGATGACTAAAGAAGGTCGTCCTGACTGACTGTTTGGAACTACATTCAATGACAAATGAGGCTTATTATGTTTAAACTCGGTGCGGTTGAATTGACCAAATCTAGTATAACTAAACAAGCTGTAAACCACTGAATTTGACTAAACATCTTTTATTTCCTTCCTTTATATGCACTCACTTTATTTTAATGCTGTCTTAAAGCCTCTGATGCATTTCCTCAAAACGTCCCTGTTCTGCTGTCACCAGACATTTTCTTACATGGCCTGGTGCCCTGAGTTTTTCTGGAAGTCGCCCAACATCACCCAGTGCATTTACTATTGGCCAGTTGGGCATCGTGTGTGGTACCTCCTACACAGTCTGTCTAGGCGGCACCCTCCACTAAACTACAGTGTTTTTCCAGTGGTGCAACTGTGTCTGAAGCAGACCATTTCCCATTGTGTGCTACATGTGAGGAAGGACAAATGTGAGAAATATTAACTAAAGTCTCCCGAACTAGCCCAAAGTTCATGTGTGAAAACTGCTGCATGAGACGGGTGGAGTGTAACACCGGAGAGAGGGGGAGAAGAGAGGGCGGTGTTACTTCAGTAGGTGGCAACTTGTTAGCTGCTGTCAGTGCAGCAAAACCTTCTAAACGGTGTTAGTTTGAAACCAAACATGAACAGACATAAAGTGATCAAAAGAAACGAACCACGGTTGTTTACATCGTTTCAGGACACAGGTTGTACATGAAACTTTGACATCTGTCTTTCATTATCAGTGTCAGATGCTGTTTAACATGTTGCTTGTTTTCTTTCAGCATGTGCAATGAATTCTCCCAGATATTCCAGCTGTGTCAGTTTGTTATGGTATGCATTCATTTAAAAAAAAAATTTTTTTTTATCGTCCATTACACACCAGTGTTTGTTCTTCAGCTGATTTTTGTGTTGCTGTGTGATTCTCAGGAGAATTCCCAGAATGCCCCCCTGGTCCATGCCACCTTGGAGACTCTTCTGCGTTTTCTCAACTGGATTCCTCTGGGATACATCTTTGAAACCAAACTGATCAGCACACTGGTGTATAAGGTGTGGACGCAAAGACGCACACAACACACAAAGATGCAGATTTGTGTGATTATTTAAAATAATTGATGATGTTCATAAAAATCAATTGATATGGTGATTTTTATTTTTTAATTTTTATATATGTATATTTTAATTTTAAACAGTTCTTGAACGTGCCGATGTTTCGCAACGTGACGTTGAAGTGCCTGACAGAGATTGCGGGTGTGAGCGTCAGCCAGTACGAGGAGCAGTTTGTTACCCTCTTCACGCTGACCATGTGTCAGCTCAAACAGGTGGGTTACCCAGTGACACCTGACAAAGCTACGCTGACACGTTGCTCGGTTTGAGACGCTCAGATGAATTCTAACTTTAATCTGTTCAGATGCTGCCTCTGAACACCAACATTCGGCTGGCCTACGCCAATGGGAAAGACGATGAGCAAAACTTCATCCAGAACCTCAGTCTGTTCCTGTGTACTTTCCTTAAAGAGCACGGGCAGCTCATTGAGAAGAGGCTCAACCTCAGAGAGACTTTAATGGAGGTCAGGGGAAGCACAATATTCAGTTTTTTGTTGTTGCTCTACACAGGCTGCACAGAAGAAGATTAAGGTAATTATTACCTAACATTTACTGTTCCCCTGGTGCTCCTTCAGGCCCTCCACTACATGCTGCTGGTGTCAGAGGTGGAAGAGACCGAGATCTTCAAAATCTGCCTGGAGTATTGGAATCACTTGGCCGCTGAGCTCTACAGAGAGAGTCCCTTTTCCACATCCACGTCCCCTCTGCTATCTGGCAACCAGCACTTTGACGTGCCTCCACGGAGACAGCTCTATCTACCCGTTCTCTCCAAGGTATCGCAAAGAACCAGGTGGTATTTATTCATACCACATACATGATCCACGATGTTAAGGAAAGCAAAGCCCCATGATTGAAGCTGAGTTTATAAATGCAGACTCTTCTTTAAGGAGCATGTCTTACGTTTATAGTGAAGATGACACAGAGGTTGCTGAAGTGTTTCCAGTTTTTGGAACCTGAAGCGTCTCAGCTCGCAGTCATACTAGAAAGACTTGGCTCGGGTCAGTGACAGGTGGCTGCTTCAGAGCTGCCAAAAGAGATGCTGGTTACAGTGTTACTAAAAATCAGCAGCTACTAAAGTAATACAAACATTTTTTTTCTACTTGATGATATTTTACATTCCATATCGGTATGTGACTATAACCAGGAGACAAACCACTTGTATCGTCCTTTTACATTTATGAGAACACAAGCTAAGCTATATCTGCCTGTGTGTGTGAAAGGCAGGTGTTTTGATGTGTGTACTTGCTGACAGGTTCTTTTATCTGGTGTAACAGGTGCGTCTGCTGATGGTTAGTCGGATGGCCAAGCCAGAGGAGGTCCTGGTGGTGGAGAATGATCAGGGGGAGGTGGTCAGGGAGTTCATGAAGGACACAGATTCCATCAATCTCTACAAGAATATGAGGGAGACCCTTGGTATGACTTAATGAGAGCTTCTAATGTTTTATATCCCTAAGCTTGATTTATGGTACTGTGTTAAATCTGCAGCATAGTCTACGCCGCAACAGTTGCTGTGTCGGCTTGTTAGTAATGTCCTGTGTAAACACGGTATATTGATTAGCAAAATGAGTTTTTGCTAATGCAGATACATGCTAGTTTCTTGTTTTTTATAGCTCGAATAATCTGTGTATAGGCTCGATCGCTTCTGATTTTTTTTTGTTTCTTTTCTCTTTCTTGAATTTCGATTTAGCAGTGGTATGATACTATTAGCTTGGAGTTGAATGTGATCGTCTCAGTTTACCCTCGTGATAGCAGACCAATGCAACTCAGCAGCATACAAGTACAAATGCAAACGACTCTGCGGGGATTCAACACAGGACTGTAAATCAAGCTTTAAACTCTTTTTTTTTTTTTTTTTTTTCCTAGGCCACTTGTCTTAAGAAGCAGTGTTTAACTGATCATAATCACAAGAAGTCATATTTTTGAATAGCTCTTAATTAATGCATCCATCATTATTAAGCAGCTGGATTTGTATTTACTGATTAGACACATCCTCCAACAGGTTAGGCAAGTTGTTCTCAGCACCACTGTAATATTTAAATATTGTAGGAGAATCGGGCGGCACTGTGGCTCAGTGGTTAGCACTGCCGGCTGGCTGGGGCCTTTCTGTGCGTCTGCGTGGATTTCCTCCGGGTGCGCTGGTTTTCCCCCACAGATCCAAAGAAATGCAGGTTAGATCGATTGGAAACTCGTAGACTGGCAAAAGGATAAGCTGTTTAAATAATGGATGGATGTAGGGAAAGCTTTAGTTTTGACTGTAGCACTGAGTGACTATAAATTTACATTTGACTGAATTGGCTTGATCAGTGTCACTCATCACACAGGCGTCAGTGTTTTTTAGGGAAAATTCATTCTGCCGTTTCTGCTCATGTATTTCATGTTTGTTTCTTTTTGTTGTTGTTTTTTTTCTCTCTATCTGGGTTCTGAACTGTGTCTCTGTAGTTTTAACTTTGAATTTGTCAGAAACTGTACTCTGACCAGTGACACACATTTGCTCTGCTGTCCTGCAGTGTACCTGACTCACTTGGATTATGCGGACACAGAACGCATAATGACAGAGAAGCTTCACAACCAGGTAAATGGTACTGAATGGTCCTGGAAGAACCTCAACACACTGTGCTGGGCCATTGGATCCATCAGTGGGGCTATGCACGAGGAGGATGAGAAAAGGTTCCTCGTTACTGTCATTAAGGTATTGATGTGTCTGTGTATTCAGGTTTATGTGACAGTGGTCCCTCGCTCATTCTCTTGCCACATATTAATTATTGTCTCACTCATAAGGTTTAACATTAAGTGAATCCTTCGCTGTTTGTTTCAGGATCTGCTGGGTCTCTGTGAGCAGAAGCGAGGAAAAGACAACAAGGCCATCATCGCCTCTAACATCATGTACATTGTTGGCCAGTACCCTCGCTTTCTTAGAGCCCACTGGAAGTTCCTGAAAACTGTTGTGAACAAGCTCTTTGAGTTCATGCACGGTGCGCTGGAGTATTTTTATTTGTTGAACTCCTTCTCGGCATCTATTCCAGATAGATGTATGAATATATGGATAAAGCTCTAAGGCATTTTTATTTTTCTGTCCTGCCCTCATAGAGACCCATGATGGAGTTCAGGACATGGCGTGCGACACCTTCATTAAGATTGCCCAAAAGTGTCGGCGCCACTTCATCCAGGTGCAGGTGGGAGAGGTGATGCCCTTCATCGATGAGATCCTCAACAACATTAACACGATCATCTGTGACCTTCAGCCTCAGCAGGTCATTAAGTGTTCTTATGCACAGAGATGCATCAGAGAGAGGCACAGCTGTCTCTCCTTTGCCCAGTCAAGTGTCTGTGCTGACTGTTTTGTGTGTGTGTGTGTGTGTGTGTGTGCGTACGTACGTACAGGTGCACACGTTTTATGAGGCAGTAGGGTATATGATCGGGGCACAGACCGACCAGGCTGTTCAGGAGCACCTGATAGAGAAATATATGCTGCTGCCCAATCAAGTGTGGGACAGCATCATCCAGCAGGCCACCAAGGTAAGACAGTGTATCACCGTTTATTCACATTTCAGAGACACAGGAGCTGTTTATTGATGGCTCTTTTGCTCCTCTTCTGTCCATCAGAACGTGGACATCTTGAAGGACCCAGAAACCGTAAAACAGCTGGGCAGCATTCTTAAGACCAACGTCAGGGCCTGCAAGGCAGTGGGACACCCCTTTGTTATCCAGCTGGGACGGATTTACCTTGACATGCTCAATGTGTACAAGTGCCTCAGCGAGAACATCTCTGCTGCCATTCAGACAAACGGTAAGAGCCGCACATTTGTTTTCATCGTGCAGGAGACTGTCACAGTTGCATGGTGGTCAACACAGACAGATGTAAACATGCTAACATACTGTCAGAGCAGTGAGGTTATAGCTGTTCTGTAAGCAGCACACAAACTGAGCTGGTTTTCAGAAGTTTATACTGTTTATTTTGCTTTCAGTGTTCATCACACTTCAATCAGGGTTAAGTTAATGTGGTAGATGAGATAAATATCAGCCACTGCTTTAGATAATTGACATCTTATTTGCTGATACCAGTCATCGAGAAGAATAGGGGCCAATGTTTAGCTGATAAGTGGGTGCAGCTCTAGTATAATATTTAATGATCTGTAATTATATCATACTTCTTCATTCCAGCGATCTTTCTAGCAGACCTCTGTTCTCTACCAAACCAAGTGTGCTCTTAGTCAGCTACAAAGTCTTTTCTCTCTTTTGTTTTTTTTTGCATTACAGTAATTCAGGTAATTCCACGTGTGTGATGTAACGTGGGATGGATTTTTTTGGCACAAAAAGCTGAGATTTCAGAGGTGTGCAATGTACATTAAGCTTAGCGAGAGCTACACATTCAGACCCAGCTGCTATGTGTGATACTTTTTATGTTTTTTTTCCATCCTCATGAAAAAGTCGCATCCTCTGCTAATGTCTGTATTGCAGGTGAGATGGTGACAAAGCAGCCACTGATCCGGAGTATGAGAACAGTGAAACGGGAGACTCTGAAGCTGATCTCAGGCTGGGTCAGCCGATCAAACGACCCACAGATGGTGAGAAAGGCACTCACATATGTCACTGCTGAAGGAGGCAAACCCAGTTGGGGCTTTGTATTGACAAAGAACGAAGGAAGAAAGGCTGCTGTACTAAAAATGCTGATGATATCAGAAATGATATATTTACATTCGTGTCCTCATGAGTTCCTCCTACTGTAGCAGCCAGTGTAACAGCTGACTGTGGAACGGCTTTCGAACAATCCAGTTGGTATTTTTAGACCGGACACAAAGATTTTATTCCCCTGCGTCAGACTTTTCTGTCCCCCTCTGTGTTTGCATCTGCACTACCCTTTAATATTCACAGTTTCTCAGTGTACTGTGGGGTTGGTCACCTTTCAGAGTTTTATTTAAAGCGTGTCTGCGCAGTTTTTTGTGTCTCTCTCAAAGCTTTCTTTGCTGATCCCTCCTGTTATTGTTGTTGTTGTTTCAGGTTGGTGAGAACTTTGTTCCCCCCTTGCTGGACGCCGTCCTCATTGACTACCAACGCAATGTCCCCGCCGCCCGTGAGCCTGAAGTCCTCAGCACCATGGCAACTATTGTCAACAAGCTGGGGGGGCACATCACCAGCGAGATACCCCAGATCTTTGATGCCGTCTTTGAGTGCACTCTAAACATGATCAACAAGGTACGACCCAGTGAGCAGCTGACGCATCATATGTGGATATTTGTTTTTAAATCTTTCCTGCACACGTGACGGAGACGGCAGTCTTTGTCTTTCTGTTTATCAAGTGGCCGGGCCGTCTGTTCAACTGTTAGTAGTTATCAGCAGCTCTTTTATTACTGAGAGTAGTGAGTAAACACTTCAGTCATCAAATCAGCAGGTTTCATTTGCATTGGGATAAGCAATCTATCATGTGGCCTTCACTGGAGTGTGTAAATCACAGGACTGATTATTACATTCATGCACGTCATCATTGTTGATAGAAAACAAAAAATCTATTTAACTGCAGTACTGGATTGGTTTTAGTCGCTATCTGACAGTTTCAGTTAAATGCTTTTATTGTGCAGAAAAATAATGAAAAACTTCAATTCAGTCCGCTTCAGCTCTTGTTCATTTTGACCTGAGCCTCTGTTTCCACTCCAGAATACAACTGGGACCCATCAGATGCTTCTCACAAACGAAAAACGGATTTAAGTTGGACTGCTGATACGTTATTCCATGTGTAGAATTATGATATAACTTGTTGGCTTGGCTTGTAGTTTTAAAATTTTCATCATCTGTTTGTATGTTTGTACCAGAACTTTGAGGAGTATCCAGAGCACAGGACCCACTTCTTCTACCTGCTCCAAGCTGTAAACTCTCACTGCTTCCCCGCATTCCTCGCCATCCCTCCAGCCCAGTTCAAACTAGTGCTGGACTCCATCATCTGGGCCTTTAAGCACACCATGAGAAATGTGGCTGACACTGGTAAGGGCACAGAGATGAGTACACTAAGATGTTTATGCTCTTATTGACCAACAACATCTTACCAATACTGATAATGGGAAAACCCACTGTGGTCAGGATCCACAGGCAGAAATGTGTCATGAAGGTGCACT
This sequence comes from Etia nguti, assembly GCA_015106755.1. Classification (NCBI taxonomy): domain Eukaryota; kingdom Metazoa; phylum Chordata; class Actinopteri; order Cichliformes; family Cichlidae; genus Etia; species Etia nguti. The sequence goes on from VUQG01044391.1 coordinate 24,053, forward strand.
GTGATACTTTTCACACTGAAACATGTCCAGACGTGCATCAGAACAGAGACATCACTGTGCAACCCGGCTTTTAACAATAAGCTGCTGTGGTCTTTGAAGGATGTGCAACTATAATTTTGTATTGTTTTGTGTCTTGTCGCTGCTCAGGTCTGCAGATTCTGTACACCTTGCTGCAGAATGTGGCCCAGGAGGAGGCAGCCGCTCAAAGTTTCTACCAGACGTATTTCTGCGATATCCTGCAGCACATTTTCTCTGTGGTCACTGACACATCACACACTGCTGGTGAGCTCACACACAATTGATGCCGTTCAGTTGTTTGAATCTGCAGTCGTCCAGATGATATTTATACTTTAAAAAATTGTTGGGATCTGCTGTGCAGGTCAGATGAACATGTTTATGTTAAAATCATTGGCTCAGATCACAGTAAGGCTGTAGTGGTTCAGTACATCCTTTATTTAGGAGTTGATTGTATCGTTGAATCTTCCTGGTGATGGGATCAAAAACATAAAAAAAAGACACATTCATGATCTGAACTGGATTAAAGTCACTAAACCAGGCCAGGTAATATTAACACCTGCCCCAGACAACTAAATCAATTTGAATGTGGCTTTACAAAGATGAGGGAATTAGGGGAAGAAGATGGATTCATTTTCTGTGGCAAACGTGTGTGTGTGTGTGTGTGTGTTCTGCAGGCCTGACGATGCACGCGTCCATCCTTGCCTACATGTTCAACCTGGTGGAGGAGGGAAAGATCACTGCAGCGCTGAACCCCGCCAGCCCCACCAACAACCAGGTGTTCATACAGGAATATGTGGCCAACCTGCTTAAGACTGCCTTCCCCCACCTACAGGAGTGAGTGTGGACACTACACTCATAAACTCTGCTGGAGTGACCTCTGCTTTTCAGTCAATGCTTACGTGTGTGTTTGTTTTGTCTGTCAGTGCTCAGGTGAAGGTGTTTGTGACAGGGCTGTTCAGCTTAAACCAGGACATTCCTGCCTTCAAGGAGCATCTGAGGGACTTCCTCGTCCAGATAAAGGTGAGCTTGTCAAGCTGTAGTAACTTTGATTGGAGGTGTATTAAATAGTCCTTTCAGGGTTGAGGAGGTACACAAAGTGTAAGGTGTTACACTGCTTTAAAATCAACTCAGTCTATCTCAGTTGTGTATTTGAGCTGAAGCACATGGAGCCTGTCCCTCTATGGAAGCTTTGTCTCTCCTTATCACTGACTACATAGCTAACTGCTTAGCTGTTGTTTCCACAAATAACACTTTCCTGCCACTTCATGGTCAGGTGGCCATGACTATATGGAAGGTTTGTGGGTGCTGTTGGAAACACTGTGTTGTGTCATGTGTCCTGATTGGTCTGATTATTATTATGTATATAATTATTTTTTGTTGGTTATTTTTGTGCACTGAAGTTGACATTTAGGTAATAATTATGTCAGCAAATTAAATTACTTTTGATTTGCATTTTCCTTATTTTCTAGAGTATGTACAATTATAAAAGGTTCATATTTGACATGGCTAAATATTTAAATAAGTATATAGGTCAAGGCGCCTCCTTCACAGCTCAGGCTTCAGGCTGTTCTAAATGTTCTGTTACAGACAGTTTGTTTGTTTGTTTATTTTTCAGCCTCTGTATGATGAAATGAAAGGGAATATCCGAATGATAGGCATCTAAAGAAGCCCAACCAATCAGCCAATCAGATCTTTTGTTTGTGAGCAGCAGCCAATCAGAAGAAAGTTATCTCAGAGGGAAAGTGAGCTAAAAGGCTCATGCAAAGCTCTAAGAATAAAATGTAGAAATGCTGGAAATGAGCCTAATACATGCTTTTAAATGACTTTTTATTAAAAAGTATGTGCATGCTAACCCTGTTACAAATAAAAGCCCATCATTTGGAACAGTGAGTTCAGTTACCAGGACCTACAGTGAGTATTTGATCCCTCAATCCTGTCCAAATGGGGTTTAGTAGTGTTGGAGTTAATTGAGCAGTCTAACATTAAAAATGAGGATCTCTGTCGCTGTGGTAGAAAAGCAGCATGGCTTTCAAACCTTGTAGCTAACAGCAGCTTTCTGTCGTTGTGTCGCTGTTCAGGAGTTTGCAGGCGAGGACACCTCGGATCTTTTCCTGGAGGAGAGGGAGGCATCACTCCGACAGGCCCAGGAGGAGAAACACAAGATCCAGATGTCGGTGCCCGGCATCCTGAATCCTCACGAGATCCCAGAGGAGATGTGTGACTGAGTGCCTGCTCAGTATAACTGTACAGTACTCCAAACTTAACCCTAACCACAGCAAACACAACAAAACCCAAGAGAGGCACTTGAGTGTGGTGGGAGGCCGCAGGCCATCCCATTGGATGTTTTTTGACCAAAATAATGCCAATACTCTGTAAATGATTACCGCATCACCCTGTGGTCCTTTTTACATGATCTGTGTTTTCTATGGAGACTTTTTGTGTAATAACTTTCCAAAACTGTTAATCTAGCTTACGTTCTGTTGGTCTCTGGCCCTTCTAAGACCTGCATGATGAAGTTATAACGATTAGGACAAGTTAACCATGTTGTTTTGGATCGGTTTCCGTCACTTTCCTCGTTCTGTTTCCCAGTTCTTCCCTCTTTCCCATCTCTTTGTTTATATATAGATCCATTCTACACCCAGTGTAGGCAGGGGTGGGCGGGGGTGTTGTGAAAATCGGCCCATGTGTTGAGTTGGCATAGAAGCTTCTAGACCCGTGGTGTGACAGAAAGTGGTCTTTTAGAGGCGCACGCACTGCTTGTTTGGTGCCCCACGGCATTGTGGGAGAATGTGAATCTAATGGAAAATGAATGAAGGCTGATAGACGCTGCTCGTGCAGCAGCATCTTGTTGCTCATGACTTTCTGCTTCACCCAAAAAAAACTGAGCTGCTGCTGCTGCCAGCGTGAGGTTTTTTTTCAGGGAAAGCAAAAGCGAATATGTGCATATCATCCCAATTGTATAGCATCTTTAATACCATGGGAACATTTTTTTTTTCCTCTTATTCTGTTATTTCTTTTTGTTGTGGGTGTGTGCGCGTGTGTGCTGTCGCCTAGTCGACATCAGCGTTTTGTTTTCCTCTAAGAGGATTGTTGCTCATTTGTGAGCCTTCATTAATGGGATGTTTTAAGGAACTGGCGGAGGTATTTATGGGCTCTTTGGTTGGTTGCATCTTTATAACAGCTCCTGTTTAACTCAGATGGCTTTGGAGATTTTGAATTGTACTAATTTAGATTGTTTACCATGCAGTAGTGCTTCAAGACACTACCTTTAGAGCAAAATGAGAAATAAACCTGGGTTTACATTTAATTTTGTATTTTTGCATTTTTCATTTGTAACTGTTTGAGTTTTGTCCAATTAAAGGCTTTTTTTTTTTTTTTTTTTTTTTTTTTTTTTTTTTTTTTTTTTTTTTTTTTTTTTTTTTTTTTTTTTTTTTTTTTTTTTTTTTTTTTTTTTTTTTTTTTTTTTTTTTTTTTTTTTTT
>VUQG01044392.1:2312-13266 GCA_015106755.1 Etia nguti
AACCTGCAGTTCCTCGAATGTTCACTAGAGGCTCCAGCAGTCAGTCGGCGTTCACACGTTTAACATGCGTGTTCTTGGGGCTGCACTACGTTTACCAACACACCCGTCTGCATACGTACCCTCGCTACGTGTGGATGTAGCCTTAGACTCTCATGCTGGGGCAGGTGTGACTGAGGAGGTGGAGCGGGTCGTCTGTCCATCACTAGATCAGGATACTCCAGTCTGAATGTCAGGATACAAGTCCATCAGTGTGTGAGCACTTGTATGAAGGAGGTTTGTAGAAAACAAGTGGTGTGAATGCTCAGAACTACATATTAGGACTGACAGTGTTATATGCAGTCTATGGATGCAGCTTCCCATAGACTGCATCCAGTTTGGTTGATAATCTGGGATCAAATCCTCTCATCCAGTTACGGTCGCTATATAGTTTGCTATAAGTCGTTGCAGGTGGAGTTTCACTGTCAGAGACGATGAGGCAGTCACAGAGTGGACATAATAACTGCTGCGCTGGTCGAGCGATTCTCCTGAGGGCACATTTAATCATTACAAAGTTTACCATGAATCATTACCGAGCTGCTGTCTGTCTGTTAATGTTTGGAGAGTTTATGAGTCTTTGTCTTCAGGCTTTATGGTTTTGGGAACATGTGACACCAGCTGCTTTACGACAGGGAAGGATCTGCTCTCTGTCGCCACCGTCACGCATTGTTTGGCCACCCTGCGTCAGTTCTGCTGCTGGGCTTACCGGCGCCTCAGACATTATTTCAGAAGACCCCTGCCGGCCAATAGGAGAGCTCGATTTTCTGTTAGTGCGTTCTGAAAATGTTCCTGAAGAGGTTCAAAGGAGCCGTCCCGCAGACCGTTTGTAGCTGTTTCATCTGTTTCTTGTTTCATATGTTCAACAGTCTGAAATTAGCCTTTTGCATTGCCATGTCATAAAGTTAGGTGTGTCCTGCATGATGTGCGTCAGAACACCTTCGTCCTCCTGTAATTCATCAAAGCTGTACTATCTTCTAAGAACAATTTATCTTCTGTTCTCTGACAGCCGCAATCTGAAAATCAGCACGATACTGGGCGCGCTCTGAAAATGCGTCTCAGCGTAAAGACCTGACAGTTTGTTCTCGTAGGGTGGAAATGAAATATTCAGCCTTTTCTAAATTTTCCTGCATCTGTAAACAAAGACCGGCACATGGAAGAGGAAGTCTTGGCATGGATGTCCGCTGGCTGCATCGAAAGCCCCAAAATATCAGCCGTTATCCCCAGAGGCAAAGTCACCACACGCCTGTCCAGATATATCCGACGGTGTCTGTTTGTTTACAGGGTTATTCCTGTTGTCTGTCGGAGGCTTCCCCGTGGTTTCACGAAGGTTTTCAAACTCTGTGATGAGTTTGAGCCAATAAATGTCAGGAACCTGTGCCTCAGGAATCAGCCGTGTGGATGTGGCGACCATCAGATTCCACATTAGAAACTAATTGTATTATTATTACTGTATTATCATGTGATTATATTTATGATGCACACACTAAGGTCAAACTGACAGCTCGGACATCTTTGGGTAGGAGACGGATGTGTTGCCATGGTCACCGACCGTCACAACACCGTGAACTCCGGCCCTAACCTCTGCGTTATCAGAGCAGCTGTCAGAGTGTAACCGACAGCCTACGTCTTATCAGAAGCTCAAACACTAAAAACATTTCCTTCAAAGTTACAAAAAAGCAGGTGTGTCCTTCAGGTGTGTGACGTGGGTGATTATTCGTTCTGATGAAATGGACAAAACTTGATTTAATGAAACAAAATAAAATCTTCTGAACTTTTTTTCATTTTCAGCCTCAAACTTTTATTAGTATTTTATTAGTATAATAATCATCCATATCATATTCTAAAGATAAATAACTAATATAATAAATAATAAAAGATGAACAGCAAATGTAATTTTCCAGTCAAACTAACAAGTTGATGAATATACTTGGGCTTAATTGTCATTAAAAAACCGTGCGTCCTTCTTTATGTCCAGTGGATCTTAATTCAACGTCTGTGTTCTGGATTTTTCCACAGGGTTCAGTGTTCCTAATTCAAATCCCAATTCATTCGTTTGAGTCGACTTTAAACGACCTCTGCTGAAGACGATGCAGTGATGGGGCGGAAACGTGTTTTTTTTTTTTTGTTGCGCTGATATCACTCAAAAGGCGTTACGATGTTTTTATTAATTACAGAACATCAGCAACAATGATCATTTCTAATTGCTTACACTTCAGTAATTGTGAGAACAGGATTTGTATGATGGTTTTTCTGATGAGGAACTTGACAAACAGCAGACTCTGGTGTTCACACACCAGGAGGGGCTCTGGAGCCAAACTGGAGCCAAACTGGTTCCTGTTTGGTCCTCTAATTTCTGACCTGTACGGTAATGATGAAAATCGTGACGATGTTTGTAGATGAATCTGGTTTGATTTTGCACATTAACGTTTTAATCCAACAGTCAAAGTGCCCAGTAACATTATAAAGGTTTGACGCCTCTCCCCTTCCTTCTTTTCCAGGTTTCTCCCTCCCTCTCCCCCCTCCCCCAGCTCCATCATGCCCATCCTCAAAAACCTTCCAGTGCGCCTAAAAGGCGGTCCGACTCTAGACAACGCCCTATTCATCCGCAGGATGAGCCTCAACATTGCACCCCACCATCATAACCCCTTTGACAATGATGACGACAGTATCCATGGTAATGGGGGCCATGGCAACCACTGGTCACCCGGCAGCTCGCTGCTGGACGGGGACGTGCCGAGGGACCGCAACCCATTCGAGGACGAGGAGGATGAGAACGAGGCCAACGAGGGGAAAAAAGGAAGCGGAGGAGGTTCGGTGAAGGGTTCGTTCAAGTTCATGTCCCCGCTGAAGAGCCTCGGGAAGCTGGGGAAGAACCTGAGAATGTCGGGAAAGAGTGCCACACTCTCCCCACAAGGGTCGCTGCAAGGGTCGCCCTCACCTTCACCTTCCCAGAAGAAAAAGAGAGGAAGGAGGAGTTCTGAAGGAAGTCTGCTCAGGTAAATGTGGGATTGTTTAGATAGGAGATTAAAGGGATTTTTTAAGGTAGAGGAATAAAATCTGTCAGTGTAACGTGGGTTAAGGGGAAGGGGGATTAGAGACCTTGAGGAATACAGAGTGTTGATGTGGACGAGGTGGAATGATAAGCTTTTTGTTTTAGTGAGTTCTTAAGTTCCAAGTTCAAGATATAAACAAACATTATGAGATTAGAAGAATTAAAAATGTCAGAGGTTATTGGATGGGTAGAGATCTCTGTGGGATTAGAACTGTGGACGGAGTTTGGTCAGTAAAAGATGGTTGTTGAGATTGAGTTTGTTCATTGGGGGTTATTAATGGTTTCGGGGGGGGGGTAGTTGCTGGATCTGCAGACTTTGTTGTGACAGTCGATCTCTGACCTTTATCTTCTTGTCTCCATAAAAGGTTTGCAGGAAAATATCGTGACACGCTCAGCTCCCGTAAGGAACCGCTTGCCAACGGTGAGCTGAACTGTTCGGAAAGCGAGTGCGACTCGACCAGCCGCCGCGTGTCCTTCATGAGGATGGTGGGCCTGGGGAAGACGAAGAAGGAGTCCATGACTGACCAGTCATCCCAGGGTCCCGAGGACCAGTCGGTGCCAGTGGAGGAGGTTAAACCCAGAGAGCCACTGTCAGGTAAGAAATCCCGGCTCAGCACGGCAGAGACACAAACTCGTATTTTCAAAAATAAAAAATTACATTTGGTTTAAGTTTCAGGAAACATGTACGGTATCAGAAATACCATACAGACATAACACACTTAAGTCATGACAACATGAGATCAACCAAAGGTAATCTGATTACTTTTGTCACACAGTTTGACTCTGCAGGTCTTTCATGGTTCAGATGTCACTTCCTGTCGATTCCACAGCTAAAAGCTTCTATTGTTAGACTAAACACTTTCCAGTGTCACCACTATGACAGGACATTGCACCGGTGGAAGGAAATTACAGATGCGTTGGCATATCCACCCATCCAAGAACAACCGTGTTTGTTCTCAGCTGTTTCTGGTGTTTCAGATTCCAGTGAAACTATCAGCCACATTGAATCCGTTAAGTATTCCTCCAAGCCGCGCACGAAACAAAGATATTCTGTCTCCAGACGTTTTCTTTACGCGGGGTTATCGTCCCGTTGATTTTCACAGCCCGATCTTATCGGCGTCTGTCGGCAGCTTGTGGCTATTTTAAACACAGATGCTGAAAATCAATGGATGGAGAGGGTTGGTGAGGAAGGTGATATCATGGCCAACTGGGTGACGCTGAGATGCTGTAACACTGGAATGTGTGTTTTATGTGTGTGTGTGTGTGTGTATGTAATGTCATAAGTACTGGGCCGGTCGTGGAAACTTTGTAAGGGCGTCTATTGTTTATCACACCCTGTTTACGCTGCCATTTTGTAATGAATGATTCAAGAGTGTGTGTGTGTGTGTGTGTGTGTGTGTGTATGTATATTCTCAGTTCCTCCACACCCTTGTTTGTATGGTCAAACGGCTCCTCTGCTGTATTACTGTGTTTGTTTTCATCAGCAGTTATTCTGTCAGTTATTTTCTCGTTCGTTCGTGAGGTTTAGAAATCAGTGAATGTTTTTGGCAGAAGAAATCGCAGTGATATGAAACATGTTGGACTGTGGAATTCTGGGATTTCGAGGCTGAAATTTCAGTTCAATTCAATTTTATTTATACAGCGCCAAATCACAACAACAGTCACCTCAAGGTGCTTTATATTGTAAGGTAGACCCTACAATAATACATACAGAGAAAAACCCGAGAATCATATGACCCCCTATGAGCAAGCACTTTGGCGACAGTGGGAAGGAAAAACTCCCTTTTAACAGGAAGAAACCTCCGGCAGAACCAGGCTCAGTGAGGGGCGGCCATCTCTGGGGTGAGAGAGAGAAGACAGGTCTGCGTTTGAACATGTTGCATGCCTCCTTCCTAGGTCTCAGACTCGGGGCTGTTTGCAGGATGAGTGCTGCTGATCGGCAGCTTGCGCTGTTTGTTTGGTACCTGAGGATGAATTTACTGGGTCATCTACAGAAGCAGAACCTCCAGTCGCTTCTCAGTAGCGGTTCAGTTGGTTTTCACTTGATTGAGGTGAGCTGTTTGACTGCGAGGTGAGCAGAAAGCTCTGGATGCTCAGGTGCGGGCTTGTTTTCAGATGCTGCTAAACCACCGTATCAGCGGATCATGTTGCTGCTGAGCGTGTGTGTGTCTGAAAGTACAAACAGTCCTGACTCCAATAATCCTGTTTGGCGGTGAAACAGAACGCAGACAGAGCTGCACCGGGTCAGGCTGGCCTAGAGAAAGAAGGACTTTGCCTTTGCTTCTGTCTGCAGTCTGAACAGACAGCAAACACCTGCCGATCAACATCGAGCAATAAAACACCTGCAGAGCAACAGTCAAACAAATCAGGACGAGCACAAACACCTGGAATAAACTGAACACCTGCACAAGTAAGAATGAGTCACAGAGCAGCTCGAGAATCTCAGTCTGGATCTGTGGGAGCACTTTCTTAAAGCTGAAGGCTCTACTCCCGATCATAAAAGTGTGGTTGCACTAATTTGAAAACGTCATGCTAAAGCGCCTGAAGTAGCAAAACGAGTGTGCTTTGCTTTCTGATGAAGAGCAAAGGCACTAAAACAAAAAATTGAGTTTCCTGAGACGATGAGTGAATCACACAGTCTCTAAAGAATTTCAGTGCAGCACAGCAGAAAGTGCCACATTTCTCTGAGGTGTGATCCAGTGAAAGCACACAGTAGAGCGCTGTCTCTGCTCACCTGCTGCTTAATGATTTCCTGTGCTGAGTTCAGGTACAGCAGAGCATCTGATGCCTGCAGAAGTCTCAGCGTTGGTCCTCTTGGTTTGTTGTCTTCATGCGTGCTGGCTTTTTATCTAAGCATGCAAAGCTGACAGATGTGCATCAGCTGCTCTGCACAGCAGGTATGCATCAGAACAGGGCACCGAGCGACAGTACGCCTCTTATCTTCGGCCCTCTGTGATTATGTAACGCTCATTGCCTTCGTTAGATAAGAATAAACGCTCACAGATCGTTACGTTTCATATAAATTAGGAGATGATCAAGTTGAACATTTTTAGGTCCCAGAATATAACGAGATAACATTAAAAGATGTAAAAGGCTACAGCTCACCGACACGTTTAAAGCTCAGATTTGTCCCAGTATAACAAAACGCTCGGCGTGAGGTGCTCCAGTCACGTGTACTTGACAACAGTAGATTTCTGTTACAGGAAATTTCTTTTCATTTCCAGTTAAAACTATACTGAGGTCTTATGTCGGTAGCCGTAATTAAATGGGGCGAGCGAAAGCAGCTGGTTTCAAAACTGAACTGAAGTCTCAGCTTCAGTTCATTTGGATGTGATGAATCTTTCTGACCACAAAGCTAAAGTGTAACTCTCATCCAGCAGTGACTTCGCGGTTGCCACGCATATCTGTCTTTTAAATCTCATCTGTGGGTTCATCTGCGTTCACACAGATCACCTGATAAACATCAGTTATCAGACAAACACGGAGGTCACGGGCGCTGTGATTTCGTAATCGTTTTCTTCTTCTTCTCTGCGCAGGTCAGAGAAGAAGAAACCGTAAAATAGCCCAGCTGTTTCAAACACACAGGCTCTGTCATTCCAGAACGGTTACAGTATGTTTCTGGTCATGTGGACAAGGACCGTCCAGTAAACACTTTTCTGGGTTTGGTTCTTCCAGAGATCCAGAAAGTCAAAGGACTCTGTTCATGTCAGCGTGTTCGCCTTGTGAAACTGAAACTCTGGAGTTTAAAGTTCAAGCTGAACGAGTTTGAATCGTTTCATACTTTAGTGAACAGAGTGCTACAGTCCACCTTACTGTACTAATGTTTTACCACATCTTGTTTCTTCACCCGACAGTCCGGTGACCGTAGTAACAGTGATTGGAGCGAAGGTCAGAAATGGTTTGAGTAGTTGGCAGAGGGGTCAGTAAAACCCTCGAGACCCTTCACAAAGGGGAGTGACGCGCCTTCATTACAGCCTTTTAGTTTGAAGGACTTCTTGGAAGTGAAGGAAAGTGATGAAAGACCTGCTTCATGGAATTTACCCTTGACAAACTGCGTGTTGTGTGTGTGTGTCATTAATCCACGCTCGTGTTACTGGCGCACAGCGACTCTGCCGGCCGTTTGTCGGCATGTTGCTGCAGGCCTCAGAAAGAAGGTGAAATATGAAACAGGAAGTCCACTTTAATGAGTCTTAAAAGCCCCAAACACTCAATGCTCAGGTTTGTGTCATTCAGAGGTGAAGGAAGAGAAGGACGTGTGAGGCTGTTTGGATCCACAAACACTAAATAGCTCCTGTGTCTCAGGTCACACTCACATGTAGAGTCGGGCTTTGAAGTTTGAACACGACATTAAAACTCAGCATGTTTTTTTTTAATACGGAGGTACTGATTGGTGGACTTTTTGTTCCATTAGTTTGAGTTTTTTCTTTGATATTTGGCTGTCATCTCAATCCAACAGTCATTGAATGCTGCTCTAGTTGGTGCTGTCAGATGGGGATTCTTCCAGTTTATGTATATTTTAGGGTAAAATTCAAGTTGAGTTTTATTGTCAAGTCAACAATGTACACCCAAGTATAGAGTAGGACGAAATCCTCCTGGATCAAAGTACAACTACACAGGAATAAGATGTACTTAGAAATAGAAATAGAATGGGAATGAGACTAAATAGATACAATAGTACACAGACAGAGTGGAACAGTGCAATACAGAATAGTAGTGGAAGTGAGAGGAGAGTGTTATGTAGTCCAGGAAGTGTGTGAAGAAGAGAGTCCAGTGTGGTGTTCAGGAGCCGGACCGCTCGGGGGGGACTATTGGAGGATCTCACCGACCTGCTCCTGATGCTGCAGAGTCGTCTTCAGGATAGAAGAGGAGTAAACAGTTGGTGGGAGGGGCGATGATGCCGTGATGCTAGTGGCTTTCCAAATGCAACGCAAGGTGTAAATATCCTGTAGACTGGGTAGAGAGCTGCCAATGACTCGCTCAGCGGTCCACACAATCCTCTGCAGGGCTCTGCGGTCGAACGTGTGGCAGTTTCCATACCAGACTGGGATGCAGCTGGTTAGGACGCTCTCTATGGTGCCTCTGTGGAAGGTGTTAAGGGTGGGTTTGGAGAGGCGCACCTTCTTCAGTCGTCTCAGGAAGTGCAGTCGCTGCTGGGCTCTTTTTATCCCTGATGAATCTAGAAAATGAAAGACTAATGTAAAAGTAAAGGCGTACATCTCAAATTAGCACACGAGATGCGTCGAAGTCGTGGTCAAGATATTTTCTCAAACCGAGTCATGACCCTGCTTTTATAATGATGTGTTCATGGTTGGTGCAGGACAGTTAGAGGTTTTTCAGCTGCTCACATTCAGGCCTGTCAGGACTGCACCGTCCTGCTGTTCCTGACCAACTATCAGCTGCTGGAGGACTTCCTGTCAGTGGCCACAGTGGGCGGCTTATCTGACACCAGTGGCTTCACTGCTCTGCCTGCCAGCAAACACACACTTTTAACAGGAAACCTTGAGAAACTTCACAGGAAATCTGCAAACATGGAGGCTGAAGATGGATCAAAATCCCATTTTCTTCTTTCCTTTTTCCAGTTTTTGTTTCTTTACTTATCCAAATTGGATCTCTTCTGCTTTTCCTTGTTTCCTGGGATATATCGCCACTGGTGGATATTCATATCAAACATGAATAAAGAGATTCACGTACTAAGGCGAGTGTATGTGAGCCCAGAGCGCAGGCTGCTATAAGCACTTAGTTTCACTCGATTCCTTCAACTCTTGGATCTGTGTGAGAGAGAGTGAACTGAGCTTTAAGTAGTCAACTAATTATAGTTCGATCAATTTAACTCACACTGGTGCTGAAGTCATATTTTTATTTATTAGCATGCTCCGTTTCAGGCGAAGCTTCTATAACAGCAGTCCTTTTTGAATTTAAATAAAGTTTGACTGAATAGACTGATGAAAACAACAATTTTGGTAACCGGTTGTTTTCTGACCTGTCATGAAAGGGTTGACTGCAGGAAGTAGGGGGTCTGATCTGAATGTGGCTGCTCAGCTCTGCGTCTGAAAAGAGAAACACGACTCTCTTCGGTTTGACTATGAAGCTGCCGAGTCATGCCTTCAGTGACCGTGGGCTTGAAGCCGGAGCAGGTCTCCTCCGACTGAACCGGAGCGGAGGAGAAAAATGTGAAAACGCAGCTCAGATTACGCTCCACATATACAGACACAGTACTGCTACTGTTCATGCAGACAGACGTGCAGTACTACACATGAAAAGCACTTGAATAAACTTAATTAAATACCAAACGACACAGGCGCGTATAAAAGCAGTTTCAGCGGCTTCGGTTTCGCCCCCACGGGGTTCACCAGGTTTCATCGTTCAGCAGCCAAACTGCAGGCGTGAGCTGGACGTGTTTTCACATCTGTGTAAAGTGAAACTAAAGAGGCAGATGTTTCATTTTAAAATATGCGCCGCGTCTAGCGTTCAGCATCTCTAATGTGGACACATCGGCACCACACAACAGTGTCCAACAATTAACATTCAGGGCTCATGGCTGGAGCCCCAGCAGCTGTGGGGCGTTCAGGGCCCGAATAACCGTAGGGCAGTAAGGCTGGTATAAAGAGCAGTGGGAGGACCAGTAGGAGGACATCGTTTGACAACTTTAACCAACGGCAGCACTGTTTTTATCGCTGTCAGTTATTGAATGGTTGTGTCCAGTAGGTGATCGTATATTAAGCCCTGAAAAAGGAGAGTTTTTAGAATAAAATGGTGCCTTTCTTTAAAAAAACTCATCCCATTTCAACTTTTCCATTTTCTGCCTGTCTCACCTTATTACATCACACAGGTGGTGAGAAATGAAGACGTTTGATTGGTTGAACTCTGTCGTGTCTGAACCAAACATGGTAAAGAACCTTTGACTCTGTTATACATTCATCTGGAGCATCGCACACTCTGATGTTAAATGGACTGTGACGTTGATTAAACGGTTTAAGAACACGAGCGGGGCGGTGATGGAGGTGGTCATGGTGGTGCGAGTAAGAGGGTGGAGGTGGGTGGGGCTTCGTGCATCCAGCTGGAAAAGATTTCCTCTAAAGTCTGAAAGTGAACAATGAGAGCTGTGTTTGAGAGGAGGGAACACGATGTATAGGGTGAACAGCATGCGTGTGCGTGTGTTTGTGTTTGTGTGTGCGTGTGCGCGCATGTGTGTGTGTGTGTATTCTTGATTATCTATCCACATGAGGACCCACTAAGTTTTGTACTCTGAGACTTTAGATGATTGTTGGGACGTTTTTTTGGGGGTGTTTCTGTATCATGAGGACATTTTTATTCTCATACTGTACGTTTCATTACAGACGGGACATTTTATGTGGAAATATTGGCACGTGGATCCATTTCTGCAGTGATAGTTTGTTGCTGTGACATTTCCTCTCGGGGAGTGGGGTGTTATAAAAAGTTTAAACTGGATCTGTAACATCTAGAAACAAAACGTCCTTCACAGAGCAGCTGAGCACGTTTACAGCAAAGGATACTGTGCTGTGGTTTCCTCAGTGCACAGATCACAGTATGTGTGTCAGGCAGGAAATCCACTATTTCCTCATCTATAACTTAAATGTGAAAAAAGTATTCAGAGAGTTCACGTTTCAGTCTCCCTGAAGTTAAAGACATGCATTTGAAAAGCACCCCCTCTCCTCCCTGTGACCTTTGACCTCATCACTGCTGCAGTTTTTACAAACTTTATTCCACCGTCGACCCAAAAACAACGAAAGACAAAAGTTCAAAGTGGGGATGTTCCGCTCACATTGTTCTGCTTATAGAGATGATGTTCCTCTGGGCTTTCACTGTGTGTGTGTGTGTGTGTGTGTGTGTGTGTGTGTGTGTGTG
>VUQG01044393.1:0-12664 GCA_015106755.1 Etia nguti
AGTTTCCACCTAAACATGATATTCCATGTTCTGACTGAGAGATTTCTGAAGAAATTAAAACGTACAGCTCTGCTATCAGTTCCAACATAAATGAAGACAGAAAACTAAACAGCAGTGACGTTTGTAGGGCTACTGAAGTTGGACTAGCTGGTATATAATGATGTGCTACGTGATCGCTAGCGACACAGCTATGTTAGCATAATATAAACACAGTGAAGCTGGAAGATGAACGCTAACTTTTTTCCACTTGATAAAAGTTAACGTGAGGGTTCCCGCTGGTTAGGGACAAATGCAATTGCATGGCAGGATGCTGTAAACGGACCAAACTTCAGTCAGGAGAACAAGTGAGATAATCCATCCACAATACGAGGTTAGTCATTAATATACTGCAACAACATGGGAATAGAGCAGCTGTGAGAGAATTCAACATTAATGAATCAATGGTACGGACGAGGAGGAAGCAAGAAGAATGATTTGAGTAAAGTTTGACTTATCTGAATGTTTAGTTTCGCTTAATGCGCCTTATAATCCGGTGCGCCTTATGGTCCGAAAAATACGGTAATTGTTTTGTCTTTAAAATGTAAGTAAACAATGATAAAATCCTAATCACAGCTTTTCTATTACTTTCATGTTGGCTTGTTTAATGTGAACAAACGGTTATTGATGAAAATTGTGTTCTACATCAAGCAAGCTCTTGAAAAATGAAATGGAAGTCTTTGAAAAAAGGGGGAATTTCATTAATGTAACAGCAGGAGACACATGTTTTTTACACTGAAGTTTAATGAAAATGGAGAGAGAAGGCTGCTGTTTACACACGTCTTAACTGAGGAAAAAAATTACACCAATGTAGGTCAAACGCTTTTCTGTTGTGTGCTCTAATGAGTGTTTCCTGAGTAAGACTGACAGGGTGATTCATTAGATAAGATGTGTCAACAGAGCCATCTCAGGACTTTCAATGTTGCAGCTCTGACTTACAATGTATTGATTCCAATTTACAACCTTAAACCAACATTTTGTTATACCAGAGTAGTTCAGTTAGGTATTTTCTGAGCCTCACCCGGTCATATATCTGGAGGTAATAATATGTAATAAAAACTGTGCTGTATAGAGATTTCTGTTAGGGTTTATTGCAGGTCTTACGTTGGGAGGCAAAGTTATTAAAAGTTCTTTTATTTAGCAAGAAATTGCAGTTTAAATTTGAAATAAAGCCCACAGTATAACAAAAGGGATATGGAGCTGTTTTTGGATAGGTTAACTTTAAAAAAAAAAAGTAGGACACTTTTTTCCCCCTCCAAGCAATAAAATCATCACCTTGAACAGCTGCCATAACCTTTTTCACACATGCACTGCAGCCGTGAGCATTTCTACATATTGCCTCATGTAGATGTATATGAGAGCTAAATTGCCCACTGCAGTAAGATCGGAGTTTAAATGGTCTTGACCTGCCAGCTTCCTAGTACAAAGTCTATGTTTTGTCCATTTGTGTCCAATGAGTGGGTGTCAAGTGTTCTGCTTTCTTCAAGCTCTACCCCTAAACTGAGCCGAACATTTGCAGTAGTGAGGATGTGTCTGAAGCAGATTACTTCCTGCTGGGTGCTACATGTGTGAAAGGACAACTGTGGAAAATATTCTGACATGTTTTTCCAACATTAATCTGGCTTCATTTGTGAAAATAGCTTCATCCTCTTTTTCAGATGTGCTGCTCTTACAGTGAAGACTACAGACTGTAAATAAATCTGCTTCTTTCACTTCATATTACTCACAGGTGACCTGAACCTGAATGTGGTTGCCATGGCTCTGTCAGGCTACACTGACGAAAAGTCGTCCCTGTGGAGAGAGATGTGCAGCTCTCTGAGGCTGCAGCTGAAGAACCCCTACCTCTGCATCATGTTTGCCTTTCTCACCAGTGAGCCTGGAGCCTACGATGGCGTGCTGGTATTGGATCTCTTTAATATCACGGACTTTTGAAAGCTAGAAAAAAAAACCCCTTCTTCTTCTTTTTTTAAAATTTTTTTTAAGCACACTTTTCTCAACAGTGGCCCTTTTGTTCCCACTTCATAAAAGCGGTCAGGCATTCTTAACGCAGTGATGAATACTCGGGTAATACTCCAGTGGTCTTTAGTGGGAAAATCCTCAGGTGCACAGGAAAAGATATGTTTTACGTTTCCGTCATAAAACACCTCTATGAAAAGGACTCTGTGCCCACAACACAACGTTGGTTTCTGCTTTTTTCCTCCTGCAGCTGCTCAGATTCTGGCCTCTGGCTCCTCTCACTGTTATTTATGTCTGTAGACCTTTTCCTGGCAGAAAGTGATAAGAGGATTTATTCAGTCACTTTGACTTTGTTTCTTGCCATCTTTGCTTTGAGAATTGATTATTTGTCACAGCCGATTTGTTTCTCGCAGCACTGTGGGTCAGAACAGGGTCTCGAGCACAGTTTTCTGTGCCAGTCTCAGTAGGAAGTATATGACTCTTTAATGTAAAAAGTGTCCACTATACTGAAGCTTCACCCCCTCCATTAGTAACAGAAAGACACATATTAAAAGAGAAGATATGATTCTTTGTTTGTGTTTCAGTATGAGAGCAGCGTGGCTGTGAGAGACCGAGTGGCCTTTGCCTGTATGTTTCTCAACGATGCACAGGTAACTGCAGAGTGAAGATTTCAGCAGCAGATATAGTCTGAATATATCGCTGTTTAGCTAACTTTGGATCTCTGCTGCAGCTGCCACGATACATTGACAGACTAACCCTTGAAATGAAGGAGGTGGGCAACCTGGAGGGCATTTTGCTCACCGGACTAACTAAAGATGGCGTGGATCTTATGGAGAGCTATGTGGACCGAACTGGAGACGTCCAGACTGCCAGCTTCTGCATGCTGAAGGTACACAGACAAATTACGCAGAACTGCTTATTTTTAGACTCATTCACACCAAACCTGCTTAGAATGGAGAGGGCACATGAGATTTCAGAATGAACCTTGTTAAGATGGGCAGTAGCTTAGTCAGCAGTGGTCAGAGACAAAAAATACACACACAGATACACAAAGCAAAATACACCAGTACACACAAGTACGTCAGATAGAGCAAACAGTGTTTGGCGCAGATTTATGCTCTGATTGTTGTGCGTAAATTTATTCTCACAGTTTAAAGGTTTCTACTTTGCATTTTGCATATTTTAATTTTCAACTATTTTGTGTCAAAAGTTTCAGTTCGACCTTTTTGGACTGCAGTTGGCGATGTTAGTTCTTATTCTGTTCTGCTGTCTCAGTGAGCTTTGTGTAGGTGTATGTCAACCAGCTCTACACCTGCTGGTCTGGTCAGAGTGGCCCACCAGCTGGAAGGAGGATATCCCAGAGCAAGATGGTTGGCACTGACTGAACTTTCAAAATCCGAGCAAGTTTAGTAAATTAATAATAGATGGTGTTGATTTCTTGCATCATACCTGAATGGTCTGCTCTCACGGAGTTTATTGTTTGAGGAACACTGATATGAATGCAAAAACATCCAGAATTGTACACTTTAGAGCTGCGTGTTAAGTACTACATGTGGTTTAGTTGTGGAAGCTGAGGAGCATAAAGGAGGCAGTGGTGAATGCCCTGAAATATAACCACACGTCAGATAGTTTGATATGATCGTACTTTTGCATTCTCAAGTGCACCTCTGTTCCTGCAGTGCATATGTGAAAGCTGCCACTGTGTCTAAAAAAACTACACTGCCCTCATTCTAATTTTCTCATTCTGGCTGTTGTGAACTACTCCCTTAATTAAACAAACACTAGAGTGCATCAAATAATGAGAAAGGAGCTGTCTGTCTGACCGTACCCTTTGAGAGATCAGTGCACATGCTAAAACTTGCCTCTTTGTTTGTGAAAGTTCACAGCTAACACCTACTGTAACAATACAAGTAACAGCCTCAATGGAGCTGCTTGCTGCTGTGCACTTGTTTCTGGTACAGTAACACTAGAGACATCAAAGTGGCTGAACAGGTCTGTAACCTTTCATGCTGTAGAACAGCTCTCTGGGTTTGCTTCATTTTATTTTCCTGTTCTAACCTGCTTGTGAAAAGACAAAAGCTGCCTACAGCTACAGAAATGCCGTACCTCACATACATATTATACGCACTTCTGTATTTGACTAGTAGAGATGAGAAGAAAGGGCATGGCTTCCTTCCCAAGCAGAACCCCCGCTGAAGTTGAAATGCCTTACAAGCCTAAATAATCTCTCTCAACAGGGTTCTCCGAGCGAAGTGTTGAAAGACCCTCGAGTCCAGTGGTGGATTGAAAACTACCGCAACCTGCTGGACGCTTGGAGATTCTGGCACAAACGAGCTGAGTTTGATATCCACAGAGGCAAGCTGGACCCCAGCTCCAAACCACTAGCTCAGGTGATTGAAGTGCTGAAATTGACATAGTGTAACTTCACCCACATCTCAGATTCCAACCACTCACTGCATAGTTTTGAAATATGCTAAAAAGTGCAAGAACCAGAGAGGGAGTGCCATCTCCAACTGTGGATTGAGATGTGAAGGGAAAGAATGTGGTACAGTGGTTCATCACAAAACCACGCTATTGATTGATTCTGTGGTGACATTATATAATCTGAAAATGATAACACTTTATCGTAGACTGTATATGAAAGACGGAAATAGCCACATTGACATGATTCGTGGTTTTGGACTTGTGTATTTTATAGTCTTGACATTCGTGCTAACAGACTAGTAAAACACCCACTTTACAGTTGATGTGAAGGAGAAACTTTCCATAAAAGCCAGGCTTTCCTGGCTTTTATGTACATTTTAAGATCGAAGTAGGACTTGATTTTGGAGCAACCACAGCCATTGCAGGAACAGCCGATTCTGTCACTTCTGCATTTTGCTGTTTGGATTTTACAGACTTTGACCATGAAGGGACAGGACAAGTTGTACGGTTACAGTCTTTTTTTCTTTTTCTTTTTTTTTTTTTTTGGCTCTATACTGTCATCCCAAAGAGTCGACTCAATCGCATCGCTTTGCTTCAGGAAGAATTAAAAGATGAAGTGTGTGAAGCTATTGTCAACCCACGAAATGCCAGTTTTTATAAATGTGATTTTGGTACCAGTATTGACGTATTTCATCACCGTACAGTTGTTGTTGTTATTGTTTAGTTTTGCTTAGTTAAAAACATGTTAGAGGTGAAATTTGATACATGCGTGTTTATTCTCTCAGTAAAACAATGTTAAAGTGTCGTGTCATAAAATGACTTATTCCAGGCTCTGACGTGATCCAGCACCTGCACACTCAAAGCAGTCTGTCTTGTTTCTGTGTTTGGTCTTGTTTGTTACTGTATTACGTATAACTACCCTTATATGAAAGTCGGACGTTTGTACTGTTTATTACACTACAAGTAGAGTTTGTACCAAGCTCACAACACCCACAGTTCTCCTCTCAGTTTCTTGTCATAAAACCTGGTGGTATAGTCAGTGTAGTCTGTGCTGTTTCTCCTTTTGTATTGGAGATATCTGTTCCTGATACTATGCGTACTCCACACTGGTTGATTTTTTTTTTCTTTTTTCAATAGAGTCTGGTATTAAAGGGTTTTTTAACATGTGACTACGTGTAAGCTAAATCTTGGCAGTGTTTAATTGCATTGCTGAAATTCCAATAATCACACTTACGCCTGTTGGAATTATTGCTGCATTATCAAGCACTTATCTCACTCTTCCTTAAAAATAAAATCCAGACAGCTGGTGTGCATGCGGCTGTTGGTTTTGCCTTCATGTTCACCGGGTCTTATCAGCCGACCTTTGTGTTTGTTCTTTGGCAGGTGTTTGTGAGCTGCAACTTCTGTGGGAAGTCCATCTCCTACAGCTGCTCCGCAATACCTCACCAAGGCCGCGGCTTCAGCCAATATGGTGTCAGCGGCTCACCCACCAAGTCAAAAGTCACAAGTTGCCCTGGCTGCAGGAAACCGCTGCCACGCTGTGCCCTCTGCCTCATGAACATGGGCACACCTGTTTCCAATTGCCAAGGTAAACTGGACTATGTGGACAGATGCTCAGCTGATATTTCCAGTAACAGGCACACATCTTGGAGCAGCTTAAGTGGCTGTAACACTTAACTGAGCATTTACCCGGGTTAATGTGTGGACTTTGATCTGCATTTAAGCACAGGTAGCACCTGGACATTTAGTGTCAAGCCTGTTCTCCTTATTGCTCATAATAGGATAACATTGATAGATTAAAACTTTACTGATATTTTATTTCTTTTTTGCTTTTTTGCAGGAACTGGTAAATCAGATGAAAAAGTGGACCTGACAAGGGAGAACAAACTGGCTCAGTTTAATAACTGGTTCACCTGGTGTCACAACTGTCGACATGGTGGCCATGCTGGCCACATGCTCAGCTGGTTCAGGTAGGAGGGATGCATGTGCTCAGAAAATTTTCAGACACATCTGCTGCTGAAGTTCATGTTTCATCCATGTTTTTATTTCTTTAACATAAACAATAACTAACCTCGGAACAGTCACTCTTAAAGTTTGCTAACAAAATGTATTTTTGCATTGTGTCATATGAAGTACTTTACAAAATCAAACATAGAAAAAAATCAAGTAGAAAAATCAAATGGATGCTGAAAGGTATGCAGCATTTAAGCAAGTCGGGTCAATTTATTTATATAACATGTTTACAAAACAGGCATTGACCAAAGCGGTGCACAGAAGGCAATTAAAAAAAAAAAAAAGCAATTATTTAAGCAGAATTGAGAATGACAAATGAAAAAATGAAGTCCTCCTAAGAACAACTTAGAAAATGGTATTACAAATTATAAGGGGGCAGACAAAGAATCAGCAAAAGACACAGTTAATAACTTAGACGTAAACTGAAATGAGAATAAATTTGGCTTCAGTCGAGATTTGAATGCAGTTAGTGAGGCAAATGATCTGAAGGGGATGGCTGTTCCAGAAAGTCAGTCTGATGCCTGAACCTACTAACTCCTGAGCTAAGCAATTCACTTTTTAATGGCTCTGATAGATACTCGGTGTGAGCAAAATAATTTAAAAAAAAATCTCGCATTACACTGGAAACCCAAATTTTATTTTAGTCTTTGCTCCCTTTGTATATCACTTCGGCTGTGTGGTGAGAAAGATTGCTGGAATTTACTGAGCGCAGAAGCTACTCAGATGCTATGAATAGGTAGAATGCTGTGTGGTTAAAATGTTGGCTTTAACAAGAAAGGGAACCATGGCAGATTTCACCACGAAGAGGAAGAAGGAAAAAAAAAAAAACCCAAACGAAGCAACGAAAACAAGGCTAACACACACAAGAAGCACAAACAACAGTTTTGTTAGTTTTATATTGTTTTTAACTCTGTTTTTGTACTTGAGTGAAACCAATTCTGTGCATATTGTGACTTCTGTCTTCTCAGCCACAGGAGCTAACCTGGAGGACAAACAGCAGCGCAAACACAAACAAGAGCAGCTTACATCACCACATGTTTTTGACCCTGTCCCTTCGTGCATTAGTTTTTAAAAAATTATTATTTAGTTGTTGCCTTGTTTTTTTTTTTGTCAGAAGAATATGGTCATTGACCAAGACTAGGACAAAAATTCATAGTCATTGAAATCAGCTCTGGCATAGGATCGTTGCACTACCATGTCGGAACCTGTAGGCTTGGAGAGAAAAAGAGTGTCTGCAGTGCAGTGATTATTATGAAAAGCAAAGTTTTTGTTCTGAGCTTTATTTTTTTAACTGTTACTTAAATGTAAGGGTAAATGTGCACCTCATACACCTAATACGCTCTTCTTCTGGTCCTTTGTCTATTTATGCCTCCTGCACTACAAACCTGTTCTCATTTTCGTCCCTAATGCATAATGTTTCACTGCTTTCTCTAGTTTTCCTCAAAAAGTTGCCTGCTGTTATCTCCTGCCACAAATGTAATACCACTTTGGGTGTTTTTCACTACTTTATTTAAAATTACATTTAAAGTAAAACTACCAAAATTTGTTCCACTTACTCCAAACCACAGTTTCATAATCAAAAATCCAGCAAGCTGAAAGTACAGACGT
Source organism: Etia nguti (assembly GCA_015106755.1). Lineage (NCBI taxonomy): Eukaryota > Metazoa > Chordata > Actinopteri > Cichliformes > Cichlidae > Etia > Etia nguti. The sequence continues at coordinate 8,038 of VUQG01044393.1, forward strand.
GCTGTGCTCTTCTGTTTTCTCTGAGCTGAGAGAACTGTGCAAACTTCTAGCTTTTGTACACCTACCTGCATGTTTTGTTTTAACTGACCTTCATATGTGTGTTACAGAGACCACACAGAGTGCCCAGTGTCAGCTTGTACATGTAAATGCATGCAGCTGGACACTACAGGGAATCTGGTGCCTTCAGACAGCAGCTAAACAGGAGACGTCTGTCAGGAACTGAGGCCAAACACCAGCAGGTTTACCTCTGCAACCGCCAGCCAACAACGGGGCGACGGTGGCAGCGATGTCCTTTTCTAAAGAGGCTGCTTGAATTGAATAGAATGAAATGATGTTAAGTTATATAGTCTAGTGAATGTAACATTGTAACTGAGCCCTGTATTAAGAAGGGAGGCAGTGTGTGTGACTGATCTGACTAATTGAATCAATGACCGAAAGGGAGCGAATGCACACTCTATGTTCTGCTAATGAAAATCAAACACAAGAGGCTCTGTTGCATTCAGCCTCTTCCAGTTTAGCCTGAATCAGGAATCTGGTTTTATAGTGATCTCTTACAAAAAAAAAAAGTTTTCCACTCACACGTCAGAATGTAAAGATGTGATCACAGGTGCCAATATGTCTGAGCTGCATTTGGTGGCTCTTGTTTTAATACACTGTACTGTATAACGTCTGTGTTACAAAAGGATATTCACATACCTCATCAAAGCATTGTTCGGGGGGAAGGACGGTACCCTGGGTGACGGTGGGGAGTTTAGCACACAATAACAGTCTTCTTGCTCTCTTCATGTTCCTCTGTGCCACTCTTCATCTGGCATTGTGGAGGGCAGGGTCGGTCCGGGTGGGGTGGTTAGGGGAGGATGAGGAATTGGAGAAAGTAGGGGTGGTGATGGGTGAGGAGGAGAGTGTGGGGAGGGTGCGTCTTTATTCACCAGCCCACTCCAGGCCTGTGGTCTATGAAAGAAGCGCCCCAGAAAACAGCAGCTGCTCGGCACTCTGACAAGACCCTCCAGATTGTTCCTCTCATAAAGAACCTCAGCTGCCGGAACACTATTGACTCAAAGAGAGGGCGAGCGAACAGACAGCCCGAGCCTTGCGCACCCCCTCCTGCACCCTGTGCACACACACTTGCCCTCTCTTTCTTTCTCTCTCCCTCTGGTGTCCAAATTGCACCCAAAAACTATGCATACCACACATCAATCCAAGGATGGGCGCTGTCTGTGGTGGGGGGAGCGGCCGTGTGTAAACCACATTGTAAATGGGCTTTCTCTCTTTCTCTGCCACCCTCCCCTCACAGTCACTAACCCAGGGAGGCATTGTAAGTGAGAGGCGGTCTGCACTAGAGCTGGCTAAATCACTTAGTCATGGAGTAAGGAGGAGGAGGAGGAGGAGGAGGAGGGGGTGGGGGTGATGGGATGGGAGGGGAGGGGAGGGGGGCACAGGAGCTACTGTATGCTGCTTTCACCAGGATCTTTTTCTCGGTGTGGGAGGTTTTATAAGTCTGCGTGCCCTTTTGTAAACTGTTTTGGAGTGGAGCTGACAAATTGGCAAGTCGTGTAGCATCCCGAAAAACAGATTGGCTGGAATTTCATCCTTTCACTGTTTCTTGTGTTTGCCCTTTTAAATAAATTCTGACTGACAAATTAGAGCACTGCTGAATGGGGGTGTTTTCCATAACCTTATATGGCTTATTTTTACATTATTATGTTTCATAGACACAGTTAGCGTGGGTTTTCTGTCACGTGCTCACTCTTTCTGTTCATTGAGTCACTCATTATTCTCCCATGGGAACTCCCACAGAATCTGTGTATTCAGGAAGATGGTGAGAAAGGGAAAAAAAACCCAATAGATTTTGAGCATCCTGATTTTCTAAACAAAAGCTCACACACAAATAATCCCACTCCAAGTTGGCTGCTTTTCTGGAACCTTCACTTTTATGTTTCTAAACAGATGTAGTTTGGCCAGTTGTCATGGAATAATGATGTTTTGTCATCTGGAGCTGGCCTGAAGTTTGAGGGTGAGATTCTGCCATTGGAAAAACAAGAGATGACCAACCGTCTCACCACACGCATTCATTTGCCGAATATCTTTTAGCGTAAAAGGAATTTGACCTGAGTCAAGTCACATAAGCAAGTTCTCAAGTCACTTATGCACAGTATCATTAACAGAGACAAGGAAATCAGGAAAGTAGGTGAAACAAGGTCAAGGCTACTCAGAGTTGATTTATATAAATATATAGTTTGTTGTTGTTGTTTTTTTAAGCTCAATAAAACAATACAATGTGACAAAACGTATCATGTCTTGTCATATTGTCAGTTAAATAGAAAGTAGAACAAAACAAATCTCGATTAAAAAACAATCTAAATACAATCTTATAAGGAGCTCAGTGAGTCATATAGGGACAACAGCTAATGAATGTAGGCTTTGTGGTATGAGGTGGTCCAGATTTCCTGTGGAGCTGAAATTGATGACTACATTTTCACTGCCTGTAAAGAGGTGCAGAGGGTGCCTGCGGTAAAAGCCATTCACCTCAGTGATTTAAATTACATCTGAATCTGAGCTGATAAAATAATGAATAATGTCATGAAGTCATTATACAAGTTTTTATTAGTTCAAAGTTTTAATATTTATTTTGGAGCTATATGCTCTTTATATAATAAAAAAAAAAACCCACCTATGAATAATGTACCCATAAAATATTACAGATATAATTGGTTGAGAATATAGCCCATAGATAATTTTGGACCAATCAGCGTCGTTACTGTACACCGCCAATGTCCAATCATAAGCTCGGAATTGAGCGTTGTGTTCCGCCCACAGTCAGCAGCCAGTAGTCTGGTAGAAAGAACTGTCATTTAGAGTGAGTGGACAGGATGGGGAAGACGCAGAGAGAGCTGGAAAACACGAATTAAACGTAATGAGAAGTATTACAAAACAACTTTTAAAGTTGCCCATGTTGAGTTTGCAGCTTACGACGGCATTTGTTAGTATCTAACAGGTAAGTTTATCCCATAATAATACGTCTTTGACCTATTTTTTCTTCGAACGAATGAGCTGATTTTTTTTAAAGGAAGCTAACGTTTTTGTTTTTTTGTTTTGTTTTTTTTGCTAACAAGCTAATGTTTATCTTACCGCCCCCCGCCCCATCCCATTCTCACCACCACCATCTCCTTCTGCAGAAAAACAGCAACTTTGGCAGTACGTGTTTTTTTCCCCCACTGCGATAAGAATTAGAGTGACTTTGTGAGGATGTCAGCCCCCAGCAACTCGCTTCAGCAGCCGAGGGTCAGACGCAGCAATGCGGGCTCCCCCGGCTCCTTCAACAACAACAGCTGCCGTTTGCACCCCATCCGTGCCACTGTGCCCTACCAGCTCCTTCGTGCGGGTCAGAGCAGTCCCACGCGGCCACAGACCCTGTGCGCAGGAGCCACGAGCCACAGCCGGGGCTCCAGCCCCCCCTCCAGTCCGACACTCAGTTCAGGAAGTGCAAATGCTAAGCAAAGACTGTCCCCCGAAAATAAGGAGTCGTCCTGCCCCCCAGACTCTCCAGTTTCCAGAGGTAAAAACAAGATTTTCAGCAACTTTTCCTGTGCTGGGTCAACAAATGCTCACCACGTGCGTTTGATTCAGGATGACTTGTCTTGAATTTATGTTGTCACTGTGTTGTGTATTAAGTGTGCTAAAATGTGATCACATATTATTTTTTGGGTGGGTAACACATAAGTCTGGAGTCAGGTTGGCTCTTGCTTTGAATGAGGTTTATGCATTAACTATTAAGCCCATCTTTAAGTGTAGTTAGGCAGTCATAAAGAGGCTGGAGCGAAATACTGGCTCCTTTATTTTATTTGCTCTTTTGAAAGGAGAGAATTGGCAGAAAGACCTGCTTTTAGTTATAATAGAGGCCACGTCACTCCCAGGGGAAGCCACGCTAGAGAAATGGTCAGGTGTTGCTTAGGCTGACTCTCACTCCATACATAGATGCAAGTACTCGGAACCTATGCTAAACCTCACCATGCTGCCTTGCACATGGATAGCAGAGCCTGGCCTTATGTTGTTTCATGTCATGCCCAGCTGATCTTTGGAAGAGATATGGAGACACAGTGAAGGAGCATATGAGAGTTTAGGCAGCTCCCAGTGCTTCACTGACTAAACCTTATTTAAGTGGCTGCTTCTCCTGCCAAATATCGACCCTGTGGCCGGTTTTCTTTAGCAGTATGCTTTCACAGGCCAGCAGTGCACTTTTTCTTCTTTGCTGAAAGAATACTACTTTTTCTGTAGCCCCCGTGTTTTTGTAGAAAACACACTCCTAACCACGCTCTGTCAGGCTAGTGTTTGAAACACAATGTGATAAGAAAGGCCTGCTTTTCCTGTATGTTGAGGCAAAACAGGCTCATTCTACTTTGGTTAACCTAAGTGACTACTTCTGCCTCAGCAGCTGGAGCAGTGTTACTTCCATTTGTCAAATTCTAATAGATTTTCCCTCTTACCTTTAACGAAATGGGTGCCCTCTTTTCTCAATGCAGCATGATAGTTATTATGGAGTAGTGTGTGGAATTTAATGTTTGTGACGTGCTTCACATTCCTCAGTTCTTTGAATGAGATGACCGCTGCCTTGACTAGTGTAGCATGC
>VUQG01044394.1:1321-27421 GCA_015106755.1 Etia nguti
ACAAGATGTTGAGATTAAAAAAAAAAAAAAAAAAAACACCAACAACAACAACAACAACAACAAAAACCCCAAAATAACACTTTTATCCCTACCCTGGATGTGTCAGTACTCATCGTGAAAACGCTCAATCGAAAACAAGCAAAACAAAAAACAGAGCAGCTACTGCGCTTCTACTTAAATCCGGATTTACAATGAGCGCATGCGTATTTTAACAATAAAATCCACACTTCCAGCACCTGGGATCAATCACGCGCAATCTGCTGCATCTGTTTGCGCTGAGATTAAGTGCTCCTTAAATGCGGCATCGAAGCAGAGAGCCCGCGTTCGTCTGACGTTTCGAGGCGAAGGGGGAATAAACAGGCCTTTTGTTTGGGCACCCCCGCTTATTTCAGGCGAGCGTTAACATTTTTATATACTTCAACACAAACTCCAGTGGCTCCTGGTCCGAGCTACAAACACGACATATTTCCCGACAGAATTTTACACCAGCTTCAATGCCTTTAAAAATGCAAACTCGGTCACTCTAGCAATTAAACTACGAGTGTTGCTCGCCAGAATCGATAGGAAATCTGACTACACGGGCTAGCATTAGCGTTAGCATCTGTGCACCGCGCAGCCAGGCTCGGTCACCGTTTCTGCACACATCAGCTCCGTCTGACTCACCTGTCTCAGCCGCGTGACGAGAACGCTCTTCACACCAAATGTGTCCAAATTTCTTCGCTTGAGCTCAGATTTAAGATCAACAACTCTTAATTCCGATATCTTCTTGCACTCGGTTGAAATGGCACCCGACGCCATTTTACCTCAAGATTACGGAATGGGTGCGCGCGCAGACATTCCCCCTGCGTCTTCTTCGTTGGTTTACAGTAGTTATTAAGTGCTTCACCGTCATCTATTGTTAAGGCGCATACTTCTTATTTCGGATGCTCCCTTTAGGAATAGCCACAGCGGATCATCTGCCTCCATCACACCCTATCGCTAACATCCTCTTCTGTCACATCCATGAACCTCCCTCTGTGGTCTTCCTCCTTTCAGCATGTGCAGCGTGTACATATACTCTCACAAAGTATTTACTAAGCAAGACAGCTCCTTGCAGAGTCGCTCATCTGTTTCTGTCAGTAAAGGTTGCCAAAACCAATTAAGTTTGGGAAAAAAAACCTCATCTCTATACTTTGAAAAAATACACAAAGCTACTTTAAAATATACAATAAAAGTCTAGTTTTAATCTTTTTGAATTTGTTCAAAATTATCAACACAAGAAACATGACTAGACTGCTATGTTTATATGATTTTTAGGATGTCTGTGTGACTGTGAGTCATTTGCCCAAAGAAAGAGTTTGGAGCATTATCTTAATACAGTTTCTGACCTTCAAGTACTGTTGCTCCTCTGAAGAAAAAAAAAAAAAAGCATCCACTGAGAGACTCCCGGGTTATTATTCAGACTGACTTAAAGCAGATAACCTGTAAGCTGGAGATGAAACAGCATTCCACTAATTTAGAAAACTCTTAACTGCCCTTGGAAAAAAAAAAACCCACTTACATTATATTGTTATGTTACGTTACATTATTAAAAGCAGCCCTTCTTAAAGCTACTTCTCACTGTGAGGCACTGATAGAGGAAAACAGGAACAACCCCTGGTTTCTTTCGAGCGCTGTGGCCAGGCTTACAGAGAGTCACGACTCTCCTGGGCCTTGTATGGCCTTAGCTCGGAGTAGTAATGACTTAATGATTTTCTCTACAAATTCCATTTTAACTATTAGAAAAAATGATTGATTACAGCCCAATCACTGAGTAGACCAACTTTAATAACTGCTATTAATCCAGATTGCTTCTCTCAACTTGAGCTCTCTGAGCTAATTACTTCTCAAAACAATCAACATGTCCATCTGTACAAGTTATAAGAAGTTTTACAATAAATTCATGCTTCACTTTTAAATATGAGCAACTTATCTTTAGTAACAGGCTACGTACCACAGGCACAAGGCAGCTGTAATTAAACTACTATTTAAAAAGATTTTACTTGATCCATCTGTGTTAGATAATTATAATACCAATTTCCGACCTTTCTTGGGTTTTGAAAATACTGGAAAGAGTTATAGATATGTGATCATCTGCAAAAGAATGATCTAGTTGTCTAGGACTTTAAAGTGCATCATAGCAGAGAAACAGCATTGTGGAAGGTTACCTTCCATCAGAGGGCTACCCTCTTATTGCCTCTGACTGTGAACTCATGTCTGCGCTCGTCCCACTAGACGCCAGTGCGGCATTCAGTGCTATTGATTACAACATTTTAATTAGTTGGTATTAAAGCAAATGTCCCGAACTGGTTTTAATGTATCTACTGAATGGAACTAATATTGTTTTAATCTAAAAGATGAGTCTTCCCCGTAAACCAAAGTTAGTCACTGAATTCTACAGGGTTTTGTGCTGGAGCATATAGTTTTTACATTATACATGTAAAATGTATAATACCATTTGATAATGGTATTATCAAATGGCTTTGATAATACCATTTGAAAACACCGCATGCATTTTCATTGCTATGCAGATGATACCCAGTTATATTTACCTGAAGCCAGATGACACAAATCAATTAGTTAAACTATAGGCATAGCTTAAGGGAAAAAATGATGATCTGTAAAATCTTCTGTTTGTAAACTCTGACAAAACTGAGGTTATTGTACTCAGTCCTAAAAATCTTAGAAACATGGTGTCTAACCAGATACTCTGAATGGCATTACTTTGGCCTACAGTAACACTGTGAGCAATCTTGAAGTCGTTTTTGACCAGGATATGTCCTTCAATGCACAAATATGTAGGACTGCTTTCTAGCATCTGTGCAATATCTCTAAAAAGAAACTTCCTGTCTCAGAGTGATGCTGAGAAACTAGTTCATGCATTTATTACTTCTAATTTGAACTGTTGTAATTCATTATTATCATGCTTTTACTTGTTGCTGCACCATCTCAGATGGGAGAAGCCAGTGAATGGGATGTGCGACTGAAAATGACAATATTAATTACGAACAGACAGTCATCGTGAAAAGAAAGTACACCAATCAAAAGATATGACATATTACACCACCAGATGACCTCGCATTTGATTCTAGAATACTCTGAAATAAAGAGGAGTTCATGGTTGAATCAGTGGCTGAAGGGTGTCCAGGTCCTGTGGCTCCAAAACAAAACAAACCTTCACCCTTCCACCACTGTGCTTGACAGCTGCTATGAGGTGTTTGTGCTTATATGAGGTGTTTGATTCTCTCCAAATGTGGTGCTGTGTATTATGGCCATACAGCTCTACTTTGATCTCATTTGTCCAAAGGACATTGTTCCAGACGTCTTGAGGTTTGTCCAAATGCAACTTTTCTAACCTAAGCCCTGTTGTCATGTCTTTTTAGAGAGAAGAAGCTTTCTCCTGGCAACACTTCCAAGCAAGCATTCAGTCTTTTTTTTTTTTATTGTTCTGTTATGAACTTTAATAATTAACATTCTAAAAGAGTCTGACATGTAACTCTTGTTTATTTTATCAGTTTTTCTGAGCATTGCATGGCCTGACCTTGGGGTGAATTTACTCACACATCCTCTCCTGGGAAAACTTACAGCTGTCTTCAATGTTATCCACCTGTGCATAATCGTTCTCACTGTAGAATGATGAATTTCAAATTATTTTGAAATAGTCCTTTAACAACTGCTTCTCTAAGGCCATTGCTGATTAACTTCCTCCTAGGCATTGTGTTAAGATAACACACGGATCAACAAAATCCCAAAACTTCTACTTTTATTGAGGCGCTCACACTTGCTGATGATCAGTTATTCAAGTGAATTAGATTAGCAGAAACTGGCTGCTTCATACTCCCTTAATTCCTATGAAAGCAGTGAATATGGACTTAGTATTTTTCACACACTGCTTCTGCATGTTGGCTTAATTTTTCTTATATAAATAAAGGCACAATGTAATATGTCGTGTTTTTTTAAAGTGATCTGAGGTTGTATTAGTCTATTTTAAGACATGCAAAGGGGCAGATTAATTTTATTAAGTCCTGACAAAAAAATACTTTAGAATCAAAGAGGCTCCACTTTCATATTACTATGTCAAGATCTAGCTTGTTCTTCTTCTTCTTTTTCATCATTGGATGCATGTGGCGATATTAGTTTAGGTTAGTTTTTGTTTTTTGTAAAAGAATAGTACTTACCATTAAAAGAAATCTCTCATCTATGCTCATATCAAATCTATGTCTACTAGTAGACACTAGTGGGCGTGCTAGTACTTGAAATAGGGGCTCGAATAAAGCTACATAATCTTACATTAACTAAGTAAACACCTATAATTACGCCGGTGTTCTACTCTTCTCTTGTTGGCAGGGAACAGCAGAAAGAGAGACTCTCCCGTATGTCCTGTAACGACCATTTTTATGTTGTTATTGTTATTATTTTTTTAAGCCACACTTTTCAAGAGTAAAGAACCTGTCGCAAAGTGTCGTAAAGCTGGCGGGGGTTCAGCGCCCCCGTGCGGCATCACGGGCAATGACTGCGTTGTAGAAGCGGCCAGCCAAGAGACGACCTGCTGGGTAAACAACAGTGGATGCCTCGGAAGGCAGGAATGGGAACTTCGTCGAGGGCAAATAGTGAGGTTTTTTTATCTTGTCTCATAGAGAAATAACACGGAGGTCGTATTGTCTCTTCCGAGTCGACTGGGTTTCCATTTCGAGCCAAAATGGCTGATTATAATCGAGTATTTACTGAGTGAAGTGGAGCTAGCTTTAGCTTAGCTCGTAGCCATCCGGGGCCCACTGCCTTCGATTTTGCTTCTCGGCACGGCTCGGGACTGTGTTGCCAGTTTCACAATCCCGGCCGCTACAGTCCTCCGGGTCGCGATTTCTGCGTACTAGGCCTGCCTAGTTGCAGCTCGGGTAACACGTAGAAAACTACCTGTTTTCACTACTTGTCACTATTTCCCGCAGGATTCAACCCCGCATGTTGCAAAAAGGACGGTGACACATTTTGAAAAAAGGACTTGGACACAGGTACGTGCTGTCTTTGTTGTCTTCTGTCTGGGATATTTATCAGGCAACGGCTAGCAGTCCACTCTGGTTTCTCTCGATTTGTTATCGTAATATTGGTAGCTGATATTTTTGTGTGAGTGCTTACCTAATAAAGCGACATTATCCGGCCTCAGTCACTTCGGTACCGTTTGTGGGACACACACACACACACAGAGACAGACAGACAGACAGACAAGCAGGCAGACAGCAGCTGGGCTTATTGTAATTGTTAAGCGTTGTAGAAAGTATGCTTAGCCCCCAGCTTCGGGCTCGATACTGCCAGCCTAAATAAATCTATGTAGCTGTGTTTTTGCTTGCCTAATCAGTTGTTAGTGGTCAGAAAGCAGTGTGGGTATCGTTAGAGCTCAGCAGTAATGAATCAGTCGTACATCTTGAATTGGTTTGCTGTTGCCATTTCTGATTGCACCCACCCCCATGTATTTTCTACTATAGATAGGCACCAGTAAACGTGGTAGAACTACCTCTTTTCTTCATGATCTTATCGCCTTCATTAGAAATCAGCAGTATTATGGTGCAGCTTTGAGCCTTTGGGATTTTTTTTCCCTTCAGGGCTGTCCTCTGAGGCCCCTGAATTCATGCTTGTCATTGCGCAGCTTTTACAGTGAGATCTGAAGCACTCTCACTTATGTGTTAGCTGTATATAAAAGCAATTACGTGTGTTTTTCACAGTTTTGCTAAATACTTGAGCAAATCACCCTCCTCTGACATAAAACCCAGCATCCCCTTTGACAGAAGTTGCATCTTCAGGTAAAGTGACATCCAGGGTGCTGTTGTGAAATATGCTGCTAATGGACGTCGCTTGTTCATTTGGCTTTTCTCTGTCTCAGGAAATACTCTGTAACCTACACGAGTTTTATGCACAAATGTACATACCAAAGCAGTGCAGTGCATGTTGAACTATGTAGTAGGGTTTTTTTTCAAATTCATTTTTAAAAAATCCCTATTTTGTATCTTAAAGAGAAACAATTTACTTTTGCTATCAACTGACTTTGTGTCTGTCCTAATGCAGTGTTTTTCATTCTTGGTATTTTAGCTTTTAGCGCTAATTTTTCTAAAAGCAGATTGAAGCAGGAAATTGAAATCCAATTCATGATGTTGTGAATTGTGTGTTCCTAGCACACAATGTGGACAGGGACTAGCAAAGCACTGATTTCATATTCTTGTTTTGTGTTACATCACTTGTACTTCCAGATGGCTGCATAGACAGAGTTGGTACAATATGTTCTCAAATTACATTCTGAAATATTAGCATCATGAATTTGTTTTCTGATTGCATCGGGTCAAGAAGTATGACCAGCTTGTTGCTATGGGTGAAATCACTACATGCACACAGTGCAGACTATTTGACTTTGGGTTTACTGACTGTATAAAGCGCCCTAAATCAGAAAAAAGTTAGCCACAAAAATACTGATCTGCTTTTAAGAGATGATCAAATATTTTGTTCTTGCTTGAAAATACATTATACAGAACCAGACTGATTGTGCTAATACCAATATTTGGGAAGTTTAAAATTTCTCTATCAATATATTTGCAGCTGTTGAGGTACATATAATGTATTATGGCTTTACTGAAAAATGAACATGATAGGATTGCTGAATATTAACCCTCCAGTACTTAACCTATCGTGAAGTCACTACTTGGCTCTGCTCTGGTGCTACTCTGCTGTATTTGCTGCAGACACTGTTGAGAGCATGGTTAATAATCTCTGAGCCTTAGCTGGTCTGCTGGAAAAACTATGTGATGTTGCTATCACCCCCAAACATCCTTCTTTGCATTATAGTCAGTAAAACGAAAACTTTTGATGCCAAAAGATGAACGCTCATATGGTATTTTAAATAAGCCAGTATTCACTTATACAGGCATATATAGGTCAGGCTAGGATCCCATATTATGAACAGAATGTAAACAGAATGTTTTCTGCCCTTTTTAATGACAGTTTTAAAGCCTTTTCTATTACAGATTCCTAATGTGTACCTTTGTAGTCCATATGTTTCCAAACACAAATCCAGGATTGCCAATAATGCCAAGCTATGCAATATATTTATTATGTAATATATTGCAAGAAATAGGGCTGTTCGATATAACGATATATATATCGGATGACGATATGAAAACGTCTATCGTTTCATTTTACGCTATCGTTTGTTTCGTGGTGTCGCAAAATTAACTGTTTACGGCAATATTTTTTCATCGTTTTGATGGTCACTGTAGAATTAATTTCTTAAAGTTCTCTCTTTCTCTTATATTTAAAATAACCACACTACGGATGTCCAAGTGACTGCTTTTATGCGTTGTCGTTAGCAACAACGATCACGTGGATCCGCCATCCGCTTGTTTATTTTCCACATAAACCTTTCACAATAAAGCTGAAGATCCTGTTGAGATTTTTTGAAATAAACTGAATCACGTGACATAGTATGCAGAGTGTTTACGGATGAGAAGCAAAAAAGCCATCAGGTGCTAAAAAATAAACCTTAGAACAGGCTTTTCCCCGCAGCACGCCGTGTAATAAATACTCACAAAGAAAATGTCGGCCGTTAAAACTTATGTCTAAAAAATGTATAGCTTCATGCATCGGTCAAAACATTCGACTCCAGGTACACGACGCCCAGCTGAAAACACTTCACGCAAGTCAACTCGCCCGAGATTCACAGAATTTACAGAAAATGTAAAAAATTTTTTTTTTTGTTGTATGTGCAAAATGGTTTAAATTTCACAAATGACTGGGTTTGTCGTTGTTCTGGGAGACTTCAAAACCACTGTGAAGATTTTTCCCACGGCACCAGAGTGAAAGAGGGTCCTTCTCTTAGCAGATACACGTTGGTGCACCCAAATATAACTCATACCGTCTCAGAGCCATGAAATAAACATGAGAATTTGTCTCCTTTTGAGATGTTTTTTTGATTTTTGTCATGCTTTTCTTGGTATCCACAACAATGCAAACACATCAGGGCTGTTGACTCATCATTACTTTGACTCAGCCTATGGGTATTTATTTAATCGGCAGCTTTGGGTCATTCTGTGTTAATTTGTATGAGGGAAAAAAATGACTTGTTCGATGAATAGATTGTCTTGTATTTACACGGTGAAGTATTGTTTTGGATGAATTACTGTTTCTTCATGTTGTTGATTGGCCAGTGAAATGTCAAAAATGTTTACCTTGAACGATTCCGTGCGGACTGAAAATAGCGAAGTACGATTGTCTTACAATCTATTTAAAAAAAATGCTGCATTTGGTTAAGGATATTAAGAAGAAGACTTGTTCTTGTTCATGTTTAAATCCACATTCATGCACTTCTAGGAGTCAGGAAGTCTAGCTCCAGCCTAGCTGTGGTCACGTGCTCTTGAGTTGGAATAAGGAAACAGACATAGTGCTAAAAAGACGACATGATAAATTATTGCTAGGAGTGATTAAATAATGTGTTGACAGCTGTCTGCAGCTTTTACCCAGCTCATTATTAAAGTATTCAAATAAAAATATTCTCAGACTTTCTGTTTTGTTTTGTTTTTTAGTTTCAACATGAATGAGCATTCACTCGAATTAAGAAATTATTTTTTTTCTCCTTTTAAACACCATGAGTACAGAACAATCATCTACTATTTCTCTTTCATGCATCTTACATTAAATGTATGTTTCTTGCCTGTTTTTGCATCTAGTAGTTTTTTTGTTTGTTGTTGTTGTTGTTGTTTTTTTGTAGGATAGGCTGCAGAGGCCATAACAGAGTCCATCAGTAGTTGATTCTTTTGGTTTTCCTTCTCCATGTATTTCTTCTAGATGTATAAACAAACATTTACTTCAGTTTAAATGTTGTCTGTAAGGCAGATTTGAGTCATATTTGAAGAACACTGAAAAGCACATGATTAAATTGTCTTATTTAGTTAAGTTGGTCAATTGAAACTGCCTGATATTTTATGGGACTACTGAGGACTTTAAGTGTGTTTACTGTAAAAACACTTAAAAAAAAAATACATTAGAACATAGACTATTAACCTCATCCATCAGACCTACATTGAGCTGACAGCACTCTTTCACATTTTGCTTATTTTAGTTTCTGTTTCTTTGTTGACTGGCCCGTGTTTCTGTAACTCTTACATTTCTTTCCCTTTTCTAGGTTTGGTGACATGCAGTGGTGAGAGGCTTTGGAATTAATGCAAGTTCACTTGGTTTTTGCTCCGTGAGGTCAGACCTGCCACCATGAAGAGTGAGGTGCCGTCTGAGGCCGCCAACAGACAGGAGCATATGAAGGAGCAACTGGTGAATCCCGAACCCATGGAGGCAGCCAAGAGTTTCCCTAACAACATGGAGGTGATTGGAAAAGCTGGCAGTGATTTTGAAACCCTTTGTGAATCGAGGCATCGGCCCCTGAGAGACACAGGGACACATAGAGACTCAGAACGGAGCTTTCCCGGACGTAGAAAACGAAAAGGCCAACAGGCAGGCCCATCAGATTGCTCGCTCAAGGATGGCCACATCAGTGAGAGTTCACTGGCACCTCAGCGTCCCAGAGTAGAACTTTTACAGCACCCCAGCGAAGATGAGCATAATCACGAGTCCTCTTTTAGTGACTGTGCTTCGTCCCCTTCATCCAGCCTGCGATTCGGGGACTCGGACACTCTTAGCTCAGAGGACGAGGGGGAAGCAGGAGCAACAGGAGGCCAACATAAGGCCCCTGCCCTGACAGGAGGCGGAGCCACTGGAGTCGGCTTGCGCCCTGTTCTGGGCCGAACTCGGGGCAGCCGCACTCATAACTGGGTGCGGTCTGATGCTGAGCCCGTGCTGCTGAAACGGGCGTGCCTGAGCAGCCGTCGGCCTCTACATAGGAAACGCTTTGTGAAAACGGCTCCTGGAGGAGGTCAGCGGACTCAGAAGCAAAAGGAGCGACTACTACAACAGAGAAAGAATCGTGAAATGTTTGCACGCAAGAAGTATGCTCTACACCACAGCACCAGTAGTTCCAGTGAGGAGCTCAGCGGTGACTTGTCCTCTGAATCTTCTACTGAAGCAGAAGATGAGATGTATGTAGATGTCAGCAGCACTAGCAGCCAGACCAACAGTGCTGCTGTGGCCTCAGGTAATCACTAACCCTTACTATGTTATACATTTATCTCTGTGTTGCATTACTTTGTTGGATTACTTTTTAGTGTTTAATGAATTGACAAGTAAGGGAATAATTTATTTTTCTCAGTAACCAGTCTGTAAAAGAAAGGTTAGATTGTTTGCACATGACATGGGGTAAGATGGGTTTTATATGTACCAGCAGGCAAAATTATACACCACAGCCTGGGAATTTATTTTTCCATTATGTAATGGGTTGTTTTCAGCTCTTTGAAAATAAAAAAATCACCACACTTGTAACATTATAATGGAAATTATTTCTCCTAAACATCACGGTCACCATGATCTCTAATGCTGCACAGCAACCCAGCATGAATTAACATATTTTAATTGAAGTACGTTGATGCAATGTTAAATTAACATGCACTGAAAAGCGGAACAGAAAAAAAAGAAATGGCTCGTGAGGTCAATGCGTGTTGTGCAGCTTGCACTGACTGCTTTTAATCACAATAATGCTTGTTAGTGTGGTAGATTTAAAAAAAAAAAAATATATATATATATATATATTTAAATTACTGTAATATGCATACAGTAATGTGCAAAAGTCTTGAGTCACCCCTTATTTCTTTATATTTTGCATCCAAAGAGCCAGACTTATTATAATTTCTGTGGTTTTCAATCAGTAATTCTCCAGACTTTTAAACTGATTTTTTGGACATTAACCGCTATTTTCTTTTCTGTCAAGGGATGGACGAGCATTGTCCACACATAACAGACATCTTAGCAAAGGAGCAATTTAAAATTTTATTTTCAGGCACTTTATTAGCAGCAGCCTGTCACAAAAGCAAATGATTTAGTTCCGTGTCTTTAATTGAATCTATTACAAAAGGCCAAAAATAACAGTCTGGCAGGCATAAATATAAGTTTTGGGCCAACAAGGTGATTGACAGCGAGCTATTAGCCAAAAACTTGCCTAGAATGGTGTGCAGAGTCGTTAAAAAAATTGGAGGAAACTAGGCAAACGAAGAACTGACAGTCTTAAAATACTATCGACAGAAGATGAAGAGTATCTGAAAGTCATGTCTCTAATAGAAAAGCATCTTATAGACAACAATTTAAATTTTCACCATGACAACGATCCTAAACACACTGCCAATTCAGTAGAAGCATATTCCATACAGTGGAACACTATGAGTCATTATGAAAGCACTGTGGGATCATCTTGATAGAGAACAGAACAAAAGATAGCCAAAGAGGAGCTTTGAATGTATTTCGAGAAGCCTAGAGAACTATTCCTTAATACTACTTAACGAATTTACAAGAAACCCTGGTTAAGAGAGTTCAGACTGTGTTTAAAAATAAAGGAGGCTGTACCAAATATTGACTTTCAAGATGTTAGAATTGTACAGTTCAACAATTGCACCAATTTCCCTTTTCCTAACAAAAAAATATAGAGAAATGAAGATTGACTCAAGAGTTGCACAGTACGGAATTTTTATAGACTTCCTGTTCCCTCACAGCACTATCAGGATCTAATTCTCTGTTGTAGAACTTTAATGATGTAAAATATCTCATTTGTTTCTATAGTTGGAGCCACTAGCTCTTTAGGTGTGCTGGGTTTATGTGTACCCTCTGGTACATTTTGTACTCCAGGTTTGGTCAGTTGGGTGGGGTCTGCTACTCCATAATTACCTTGTGAAATCACAGATGAACAATAGCATCGGTACAAGGGCGGGGTGGCGTAGAAGTTTTAAGGTGCACCCATTAGAGCAGTCCTACCCATGTATCGCACAGTGTGAAGAGAATCTCAGTAGTGCACAGATGAGAGAAACACACACATTGGGAGCTTATTTCTCATTTCCAGCATGAAGAGATTTTTATATGTTTAATACAATAATGATTGATTTAGCGAATCATACATAACATAAGTGGACAGATATCAGCTGAACAGCTAAAATGCTTTTGTGACAACATCTTCTGGCTTTTTTCCCCCAACAGTTTAACCTTAGACCTATAGACCAGTTAGGTTTTTATCTGTGTAAAAGGGCTCACCTGTCTCTGCTCTTCAATGTGACATTCACAGACGGGTGTTTAAACGCTCGGGTGGAGGGAAAAAAAAGTTATGGAGACAAGACAAACGACTGTCTATCAAAGTGCACCATCAGATTACAGTGTAATTTAAGCATTAAATCAGAAGTCATAAATATCCTCCTTTATTTCATTTAATAATAATGATGGGTCAGTGTAGCTGCTACACACACATTTACATGTGCAGAAGCATGCATATGTCCGAACACATCTGTCTTGCAAGGTTACATGTGGAGATTGACATGAAGCTATAGCGAGGTAGATTCAGTTGTGAATATTATAATAATTATAACATTGAAATAATACAACAGTGTGTACTGCAATCTGAAAGCACAAATGGGAAAACCAGAGTGAAACTAACCAGAGGTTCAAGTAGAAGGTACAGAAATGCTCTTGCAGTAACGACCAGCACAGTCTTAGGACATAGCCAAAGCCAGATTTATGGTCCCATATTTGTGTAGCTCTTTGGCTGGGCGCACAAGATGATGCAAATTCATCCAGGACAGAGGCTCTGAAGATGCACTCTAAATGGCTAAAAGTGCATCAGTTGACATCAGTGTCAGTGTGTGTAGGTCGAGTGCTTGAATTTAACAGCTGGAATAAGAATAGGACGGGGACCAAAGCCCTTAGTTAAAAAAGTCCGTAGTTGTTTTTAACACTCTGTTTCACTGTATTACAAA
Organism: Etia nguti; assembly: GCA_015106755.1. Classification (NCBI taxonomy): domain Eukaryota; kingdom Metazoa; phylum Chordata; class Actinopteri; order Cichliformes; family Cichlidae; genus Etia; species Etia nguti. Next base: position 14,212 of record VUQG01044394.1, read on the forward strand.
GAACTTCTTTACATAGTTTGACTTCTTTTGGGCTAAGCTGTGAACTAAACAAAAGTCAAAACAAGAGTAGTCAGCATTACAGATAATTTTTAAACTACCCCCAGCTGGCAGTAGACCACCATAACGTATAGATGTGGGTCTGAAAAGCTCTGTGTACACCTACACATGACCCACACAGTACCATGAGGGTCTTTAAGAGAAAGAGGCCTTCATCTGCCCTGCTATAAAGACGGACCACAGCTGCTTGGCTAGCCCCTGTTGTGAGGCTGTAGGAAAATCATGGCTTGGCACAGCATGGCTAAATGAGACTAACATGAGAAAAATGAAAACCCTATTAATTTCTGTTTTCTGAAGCTTGATCAGAGTCTACAGGTTTTCCTTTTACAGAAGGAGATTTTATTCTGGCTTACTAGCATATCCCACTACTATGAAAGGAAACTGAAAAAATGAAATGAACTTTATTATAGTTTTTGACTTGCATTATAGGATTCCATAAATATGATGAATGTTGAAACATACATTAGAATATGATGGCTGAATAATCAGAGCCCTCCCTCCGAGAAATGGCAATAGAAGCTGCTGCCCTCTGTACCTATTCAGGTTTATGAAGATACTAAATTCAAACTATAACTTTCTCATTTGTTTCTCAGTGACTGTAAGAATGAAATCCTTTGAAAAGCTCCACCTCCACCTTCGTTCATTGTTTCTTTCATGTAGCTATTTAGCCTGAGCGATATTTCTGCTGCTGTGGCCCTAAGGGAGAATGGAAAGTTAGTTGTTGTGCCTCTGTGGTGGGAGACAGGTGGGAGAAAACTAAAACACTGTAGAGCAGCAGCCTTTGCATAGAAACAGTGAGTCTCTGAGGGAAAACAAGGCATTTGTTTACAGCAGGGGAAAGCAAGGAGGCAAGTGATGAAACCTTCCTTGTCCAGGGTTTGATGTAGGTGTGTGATGTAGAGAGGAAAGAGTTAAATCTTACACAATGTATTAAAATGGGAAAACAATATCACAGCCAAATTTAATTTCAATGCAGTTTACGCCTTAATTGATTTCCTTTAGATCAAATAAAATTCTGGTAAATTACTGGTTGAAACACAGATCAGACTCTTGGCCACACTAAATTGCCTCAAGCATATTACGTGTCCTCACAATGTTGTGTTTGTTTTTAATAGGTATAGTAATACGAGGTGTTGTTTATCTTAATAAACAGTGCACATATTGGCTACAGTTCCTTACCAACTTAAGTGTTGTTGTTTTTGTGACTACATAAAGGCTTCACCTGAGTGCCAGGCAGCTAGACTTGCAGAAGGTGCTAAGCAGCAGTTCTCATGAGAGAGTAGGAATAGAAATCACACTGGGGAATTAGACTTCAGTAGCATGGCAAGTCACTTGGTGATGTGCACAAAGACACGGTTTACCTAAGCAAACAAAGTGCACAAATATACTCTAGCGCTAAGTAAAGTAAGCAAGCATTAGTTTAAGTTACTTTAAAATCTCTTAATCAGCTTCCACAAGCTCTGTTCTACAAATCTTTCTGAATTTCACCCCTTAGAGATCATAAGGTGACAGTGTTACACTTTATATTTGCTATACGCTGTAAGCTTGCCATAGTATTTATGTGGAAGGCCAACCATGTGGGAGAGAACTTGTAAGTTTGACTGAAGCAACCAATGCATGAGTCAGCAACTCTGACTTGCACTGAGATATTGTGATAATAATTAGAAACAGACACGGGACTGTAAACAGAAATAATCATGTCTCTGACTTATACTGTGTATTGTCCTCATCATCATGTTTGGGGACACTGCTGTCATTACCCTCCCATGGCACTGGCACTGCCTCCATTAGCAATGCTGAGAAGAATGATGCAGTTCTCTCCAATTAGTTTGCCATGACTAACCTGTTTGAGCAGTGCCTATGATGCACTGGGCTCCTTGAGTATAATGTGGGTGGCATTAATACATGCACCCACACAGGACCCCTTGAGTGTTATTAATTGACCACATACATTAGATATAAATCGGAAAATTAAATAAATACACATTTGTGGGTTTGCGTAATGCATATTTGTATTTTTAAAATGGATTACTTTACAAATAATGTAATAATATCTTCTGGTTTCCTTCCTTTGATGTGTCAGTGCAACCGTTAACGCTTTGCAGGCACACCTTAGGGCTATCCCATGGTGTTAAGAGCAAGTAGAGATGGAGTGGGATCTGTTGCATCGATTATGTTTCTCTTGTGCCCAGAGCTGCTGAACTGAGCAATTTCAGCACAAAGGTTTATTGGTTGGGTTATTTGTATGCTTTAAGCTAGTTACTTATATTTAACTTGATTCTGGTAAGCAGAAAACTGATTGAGAGGAATAAAAATTCAGACTATGACATGTTTATGCTGTTTGTTTTATTGTAGTTAGATGATCTTTTGCATTTATCAGATAGCATCTGGTCAGTTTAGTAGAACTGGGGGGAAAGTTGATAGCATGGTATTGTGATATGGTGATATTGTATCAATACGGGGACACATAATATCTATATTTTCTTAAGTACATTAAATTACTCTGGGAATGCTATGAAAAAGAGGGCTCATCTCGTGCATCCTGGGATAACATTAGTTGAGCAAACATACTTTATATTGACTCAACTGAAAAAACATCCAACATTGGACACACTTTGCTGTGAACTAGGAGTCAGCTTTGTCAAACTAACTAAGGCCTCAGTCACATGAGTAAAAGTAGGGCAGCAACATCCTTGCATCTACAAGAAAATCTGCCTGTTGGCTGCCTGGTGATTGCATTGAATTTTTTTTACATTCTGTAACCGATTGCAACTTGTGATGTCTAAATGGTTGCACAGAGCTTGAGTGTGTTGATCACAAGGTATAGATTGCATGATAGGAGGCAACCTTTCTGCAAGCAGTTGAACTCTGACTTGGACTTACTGCAATCACCGTCAGAGAAAGTTGAAGGCTTGCACATAACTGTGATCTAATTATCAGTATGTTAAAAATGTAAATAATAATGTATCGTGAGTGAAATATTGTGATAATATTGTATTGTAGGGAGGTGATCCCCACCTCTGCTATTTAAGTACTACACTAACTTTTGGTAATGGGTTTATTCAGGTGCTCTGGACGAGGATGTGGTGGTGATTGAGGCGTCTCCAGCTCCCGCTCCTGCTGTCCCTGCAAGTGAGGAGATCAATGTTACCTCAACGGACAGTGAGGTAGAGATTGTCACAGTTGGAGATGGATTCAGGTAGGCACCCCAGCTTTTTGACTAATCAGTGAGAGTAAAATAAGCTCTGAAATTAATTTGACCCTGATTCTAACAATTTTGAATTCTTAAGGGTTTTAGGTGGACTCAGACTAGGCATCTGAACTTAGAAAGGAGTTTGCTGTTAGTACAGTTTGGTTTTTTTTGTCAGGAAGTTTAAACAAAAACTCAAAGCCTAGTATTGTGAAAGTTGGGTTATGACTTTTCTTAAACTTATAGACTTTTACACATGTGCTGTTAATGCTGTTTTTGTACACTTTCACAACAATGCAAAGTGTCCACTTGGGTCAGTGTGGCAGATTAATGCGAGACTTTCTGCAGACACTAAAGTTTCTGGCAAAGCTACATCCTTAGCGTACCTTTTAGCAGACTAGGTAATAACTCCTCAACTTTGACATGAGCTACTGACATGACTACCTATGGGAGTGAAGGATTCTGTTGATTGACATATGAGGGAATGGTAAATGCATTAGATGGGAGGCACCAATGCTAAGAGCTATCAACCAAATAAGATCTTTGGTGCAGTAGGGTCCTCTTTGCAACTGTTTTCACATAGTGACAGTTGGCAACCACTTGCCATCCAGTTAGGAAATGCACATTTTTCTCTAGCAACTGGGGTGGGGGTTGCCAGGAGGGTAACAACTTATCAAGTTCTGTGTGATGTAGCCTAACCAGTGTGGAATGTTTACCAGTATCCAGACATCAGCTGCAAAGCAAAAAGGGAATAGCTTTATATCAGGACATGGCTTTCCTCTTTTTAATATTACTGAAATAGCTAAGACACTGTTAGCTCCAGCTTTAGCACTTTGCTCTCTTAGACCTTTTATTTTAAGGGTTGATCTGTGATAATGTACAGTAAGGATAGTTTAAAGTGCCTTATAAGCCTTAAACCAAGCGTTAGACATCTGGCTTTGTTAGTGTCTCCATGTGGGTGTAGCCATTGTGACAGAACAAGAAAAAGGAGTAAGTGCAGGTTGCTCATTTCTTGTTTAAAGAGAAGTTGTAGGATGGGGGTGAAGTGTAGTGCTTCAGTTGATTTGTTTTGCATATGGATTCCATAGCTCTGCTTACATTGAACAAAGAAACCAGTCCTAGTAGAGCTGCATGCTGTAAACCCACATCACCCTGAAGCCACCTACGCTGTGCCTCTGCCATTTAACTCTTTCTAGATATGTCAAGCATACTGTGAAGTCAACCAGTTGCGTGACTAAAGGTTTATAGTTGTATAGTTAACTTGTTACACAGGCGAATGGTTTAAGTGGCAGGGACAAAAAAGTCACTTTGACATGCCACTTTTTTATATGCTACTAAAATTTTAAAACTATATATAACCAATGTGAATAATGACCCCATATCACAGAATAATTCTAAAAGTCATGTTTACTTATATATCAGAAAGTATTCCAGACTTGTTTTTTTTTAAACATCACTAGAGGTTTATTTTGTTATGTAAGCTTAAAACTACCCTGGAGTAGATGTAGTGCTATATTTTTCTGAGTATTTTTTTTGACGTCAAGAGACATCTTCCATTCAAAGACAATTATATGAATTTAAAAAGAAACTCCCAGACCTAGTAAGACAGTACTGATGACCTTAAATGATTAACATGTTTTTGTGGATGCATGCATAAATTAGAATATTTTGTGGCAAAGAATAACAACAGTAACTAGCTGCTTCCTCACTGAGTCCCTTGTCCCGAAGATGGAGTCCAACTTTACCAACCTCTGGTGCATATGGAGAAAGCTAGTCCTAGTCCTAGTTTTGCTCTGAAGCCTCTTGGGCTCAGCATTGTGGCCCATGAACCAGTTCTGCACCTTTTGTTGTTGTTTAGAGTGGTTCTCCACAGCATTACAAGGGCATGCATACAGCTGTAGTCCATGTTAGTGGAGTTGGACTGTGCACAACTGCATAATAGACTTTCCGGAGAGACAGCTAAATGATATCAAGGACAGCAACAGCAGTGCCAGCTAACAGAATTGTTCAATAATAAAGAAATTGCTAAAATGAGATGCAGAATATACTTATCCTGCTTTTGATATACCTGGGCATCTCACACAAGTATAGTCTGTATTTGGGGAAACACTGTATACATAACATAGCCTGATTGGTATCATGACTGCCTTATCACTGTACATAATGCTCAAAGTCTTTTTGATATGGATGCTAGTTAGAGACATTGATAGTTTTGCACACTGACTTGAAGAATTTATATATATATGTAAAATAAAACAATGAGAGGAGTAAAGAATGAAAGATGGCTCTGATTATCATTTGAACTTTTAAATGTGCAGCATTTGAGAGCAGTGTGTTTAGAGAAGGTGTATTCTACTACACCCGCCTCCATTTTCATCAACCTATGAATCTTTTCTCTCTCTTCTCATATAACTTCTTGTCTCCTCATGCAGGCGATTATGCAGCTCAGTTCACAAACCTCTGGCTCTGTGTTAACCTCCATCTGTCTCCTTTGGGTTTCTGTCTTTAACCGTATTTTTCCTGTTCCTACCTTTCACATTAGTCTATCAATAATATATGAAAAACAGTTCCTGGAAGTGAGTATACCCAGCCTGGGATGTCATGGCCTGTCTGCCTGTTTTCCTCACTTTCGAAGATGTCCTGTCTCATTAGAGAATGTAGAGATGAGCTCTGCTGTAAGGGGGATGGGCAGCAGCAGAGCAGAAGGGCGGAGATTCAAAGGCCAGGAGAATGAGCAGTGAAATCTTTGTTCACACTGCCAGTGGTCTAATCTATATGTTCATGTGCAGTTTATGTTAGTACAGGCACGGTATTCAGAAGTACGAAAATCCACATACATATTGTATCGTGACTTTTTTGGGGGGTTTGTTGGTGATTGCCTGCTACTGATGTGATTTATTTAATTATGTGTGATACATTAGCATGAAAACAACTTCTGTGGGCAGAAGGGTGGGTTTCCTAAGTAACTGCTGTAGCATAAGATAAACTTTCACTACACAAAGATATACTTTTTATTCTGAAAACAGAGAGAAACAGTCTTGGAGCAGCCAAAACAAATATAAAAGAATGGAACGCAATGTAAAAGCTGAAGATAACACAATAAATAGCCTGATAAGTAAAACCATACAGGGTTGGACAGCCTCTCTTCACTCCCAGCTTGTGCAAAATGTGGCACTCCAAAGTCAGGTTTAAACCAACAGCAGCACTTTTGATATAAGTGGGGAAAAAAACTCTACCAAAATTAAGGAAAGTGTTTCCATTTTTACCCCACTGCTGCTCAGATTGCTCATTGGACTTGCTGTCAGTGTTCTCATCTTGAATTTGAACGGCTGGCAGTTATTTATTCGTTCATGCAGCTTCACAGTTGACTCGCCTGTAAAGCCGTGCGTCAGGAGAAAATTCCAGTGTTTTAACAGTGCACTGTGGGCTGCGTTTGGCAGCTGGTTCACCCAGAGCACAGTGAGTTACAATAAACAAGGATTATGTAGCTGACATGGATCAATTAAAAAAAAAAAAAAGCCCTTGATGAGTCCCTGCCCTGATTCTGCAAATCAGCTCAGTATATGCATAGTAGGGCAGTGAATATCACGAGACTCTCTGTGAGCATTATGTGCGTGCTACATTTTTCTGCAGGATTCCTGAAAGTTTTCTACTCTGTGTTTAGAGTTGGAAGGCCTAAATTATGAAGACAGAGTCAATACTGCTGTCAGGGCAAAGCTTAATGCCTCACATTGTTTATTCTCTCTTACCCAGTGCTGTTAGCCTTGTATGATCCCCTCCCAACCTTTAAACTCCCAACCTCCCAGCCTTAGCTGCCCATAGCATCAGTCCCAGCAGTTTACATTGCCGCAGTGCACAGAACCTCAGCTCCCTGGGGTTTGTGTCTCTCAACACTTTGGTTTGGCACAGCCTCGACATTGCCAAGCCACCCATTCCCACAGTGTTCATATTTACAATGTACTGTTTTGCTCTTTGCTGCCACCCCCCCCACACTCAAGGGGTCATAGTGGTAAACAGATATTTACAAAATAATCCCAGGGCTGCTTAATTAGGAGCCCATCCCTAGTGGCAAGCCCTGCTCCTTGGGATCAACCCTGAGCTGAGGATCCTGGCCAATTAGACCCCAGTACAACCACCATGTACACCCTCCCCCCCCCGCTTCCTCCACCCACAGATGCCACCCTCACTGCTGTGTGTTCAGTGGTGAGGAACAAGTGTTTGTTAGCATTGTGTGAAGTATGAAGTTTAATAAGCTTCTTCCTCTATTGTTGCATTGTGCAGTACGTCCCACAGGAAGCTGATTTGGACGAGGACAGTATGAGCTAGTGGGAATCCCCCTCAACACAAAGCATTTGCTCTGTTACAGTTAAGCAATGAAATCAAAGCCATCTCTTAATTCAGTTTGTCTCTTAGTTAGCCAGTTCAAAACGTTACATATTAATCTTTAAAGTATTAAAGTAAAACATGCAGGCACTAAAAGTGAAATGAGGAATAATAATGCTTTTTATTTACTAGTTAACTTTATACAGAGTGCAGTAAACACTTGATGTGACCAGTCTTTTGCTTTTTAAACAACATTAGTTTTCATCAGTAACACTTGTAAGGTATTTGGTAGTTGGGTTATTTCACCAGCTCTCAGGGCTTGCCATGTGCCTTCATTGGACTCAAGTCTGTCTTAATATTTCTTCAGGTGATCCCAGACTGGTGATTAAATACAAAATAAAATCTCATTCGTGATAATGATTTGGCATTAAAAAAGGTAGAAGGAAAAAAAAGATTGCAGTATTTGCTCACTTCTTTCTTTGTTGTATTATTCCTGGTGTGAATAAGTCCATTCTTCCTCTTCCACTCAGTTGTTCTAGTTTCTATTTGGTTTTGTAATCTGCTGGGACGAGATCAGGGAAATACCCTTAGAAGTCACAAGTATGTCATTTGGCTGAAACAAAGAGATTTTGGAACATTAACAGCAAGGGCCTCAAATTCACCTGATCTGTCTCTGTTTTCTCTGTGTTAAAAGGAAAACATAAGAAATAATTTAATTTTCCCAAAAGTTAGAAAATTAGTGTGTTACAGTAGCCAAAACATAACAGAATAAAAAAGCTTGTAGGGCTAAAATTGATGTTCAAAATGGGACTCTGTTAAATCAAAAATGCAAAAAATGAAGAGCCGAATACAATAAAATCTAAATATGAGGATGCAGGTATGGTGTATGCATGGTGTTCTGCATAGGTCCTGAGCTCAAACAGATGTTGGACAAAGTGTTCAGCTATATGTCCAGTAAGTGGTGCAGAGGATGGCCATAATTCATTGCCACAGTGATTTGGATGAACTCTGCATGAGCCAATAGCAGATTCCAGTCAGTGTTTATTCAAACTGGATTCAAACAGCAATGACGAATTCCCTTGGCAACTAATATGGATGCATTCCAACAGTTAGCAGTTCAATATTCAGGTCGCAGAAAGGTTCCTTCATAGTAACGTGATGAGATTGCACCACTTTTCCAGGAGGATAGACTCTATATACAAAAGACTTTGCACACTGATTTCTGGACTCTGCCTGTGTAAGCTTTTGGTTCTCAACATGTTTTATTTGGAACCAGACTTGAACACATTAACACGGAGGTGCTAAGTTATTAGCTAACGATGGCTAGTTTTCCAAGCAAACTGTGTGCATAAACTCTGTGTTTGTAACACACAGACACATTTACCTGCTATTTAGTGCCTGGTAAACAGATTAAGGAAATACCAGAATTTAACCAAAAACAGAGCCACTGACTCATTAAGATGGGTTACAACTCACTCTAAGCCATGCTATGTGTCAAATAATTCCATTAAAAAATTTTTTTTCAAAAAGTCACCAACACCACACATGTGGCTCAGAGGTCCAGTTCAGTGATTTGAATTGGCCAGAATGAAACATAGTAGACGACAAGTGGCCTCACCCCTAGATGGCATTTGCCACAAAGGGCAAATTTATCAATAGAGAGCAAATCTATTTTTGTACCAGGCTGTAAACAAGTTTATTTAATGGCTGAAGCTCAGCGTTTTAACATGCGAGTCTCTGGGGATTGACTCATTTGTGAAGCCAGGCAGAAGTCTTTGCACCCGCAGTTTGCTGCTTAAGATGGGTTTTTTTTTTTTAAAAAAGAAAAAAAAAAGGAAAAGGGTCAATCTAACAATGACTTATTCAGTAACATATTGATGTCTGATGTATATGTATCAATCAGTAGGAATCTCTGAGCTAGTCACATCAGAGGATGTAGTTATTGAGACTGCTGCTGCTTCTTTCCCCCTGCTGCTGTGTATTCCTGTTTTTAATCTCTCATTTAGCCACAGTGAAATTCCCTAGCTGCAGAGCTCCATGGCATCGAGCTTTACGGCACTCCCATGTAGTCTCTTGACTCTTGTCCCTTGAGGTCATGCCCTCCTCCCTCTGATCACCTAGATTTACAGTGCTGTGAAGGGAAATGCGGCTACTCCCTGGCCTTTCACTTGAGTCTCAGAGGCCATGGGGTAGAGCGACTGGAGCCTTGGAGAGAGAAAATTAAAAGAAAGATAAGAAAATGGGCTAAAGGTGGGGCGAGAGAAGCACAGCGTTTGACTTAATTCGAGGAAAACGAAAGGTGGTTGGAGACGATGGGAAGATTTGGATGCAAAGATGATCGCAGAACAAGTCTGGAGATTCTAAAAGTCAATTTTTTGTATTGTTTTTGTTTTTGGGTTTTTTTTATTTAGCGACTAATTTACTAAGTAAATGATTAAAGTTTCAGACTAAACAACTAGTGCAGAACAAAAAAAATGCAAAACCGCATAACCTAATGGATGATGTTAAATATTTTACACACACAGCAGGTTAGTTTGTCAAGTGTGGCAATTCTTTCTCTGCAGGTCCACACAGGTGTGCGGACTGTGGTTCTGTGCTGCTCTGATCAGGTGGTGATATGCCACTTTACTCCACCACAGGCTGCAGATCAAAGTATAACAGAACTGCGCTGGCTGCGGGGCTTGTCATCTGTTTTACTTTCCATCATGCTCATTTACAGCTTACTGCCACAGAGTCATATGGACTGCTGCTGACTAGTGGTGGATGGCTGCTTAGCACTTAAAAGGCATTGACCATTATTTATATTAGCAGAATTACTAACATTTAAACGTGTCGCTGACTAGTCACAAACATCCCTAGCCTACCATGCACTGTTTTAGATGCTGCAGCAAAACAAGCCATTACACAAAGTCCTTCTGTCAGATCTGCTCACTTTTACTTCCTTGTCCACTTTTGCACCAGCAGCATCTGCTGGCCTGGAAATGAACTGGTCTGGCTCTCATGAAGCAAATGCTTCAGTGAGCTGTGAGAATAGTCCCGGTGGTCCTGAACTCCAGCAAGTTGTAACAGTTTCTTTTTCTTTCTCCCCTTTTTTTAATGTGTCTATTTTCTGCAGGTCACGCTCAGCGGGGGGTCTTGGCCGAATGTGGAGTAATAGTTGCTCCCAGAATCGCCTCCAGGAGCCACGTGGACGTCACAGGCTCTCCACTGTTATCCAACCGCTGCGGCAGAATGCTGGGGAGGTGGTGGACCTCACGGTTGATGAAGATGGTAACACAGAACTCGTTTTAACAAAGCCTGGTTAAAAGATTACTAAGCAAGGTTTTAACTTGGGTCTTACTGACTCAGCTAATGTGCTTTTCATGCAAGCTGTGTTAGAGTTGTAGTAACTTATTTGTCACAGTCTACACCTGTGAAAGATAAAACTAAAAATAAAATATATACAAGAAAAAAACTCATTCAGTTCATTCGCATGCATCAGTTTCGTTATTATGTGTTTCAGAATAAAAACGTTTAAAATGAAACTTAAAAAATACTCAAAAATACTGGATTTAATTGTCAAGGTGTTAAAAATTAATTTAATTTAAGCCACATGCCAATCTCTGGATTGTTTTAAATTTAGATATCAGATGTAAAGTAAGCAAACAATGATCTAATGTTGACTGGTACCAAAAGCGATATTTTAACAAAAACATCTAATTAGTAAAAGAATTGGCTAATTATTTATTAAATTGACTTTAATATTAGTGTCAGTGTAGTTCATATTGACTCGGCTTTGTATGGTTCTGCGATAACATTAACCTAAATCAGTACGGTTGCATTTCTTTTCAGTCTATTAGTATTTCTCGCACTTTACTTTCTGTTACATTGCTTTGTATTGGTATTTGTGTCTTTAGCCTGGATGTCATTCTCTGTATCAGCCTGTGCCTGTGATGGGTAGCAAAATGGTGCCTCACGCAGTATTAGAGCATTTGCATTTCTTAGGAGAAAGAGGGGAAATTAATTTGTGAATATGAAAAGCAGATGGTGTTTACACACTGGAATGCTAATAAGGTCTGCTCTTCTACTTGGCTGCTAAGCCTCTGTAGACACTTGCTACAGTGTGCACAAATACCACAGTCCCTCCTCCAGACAAAGTGTCAGCTCGGGTTTTAGGTGGTCATAATCGTGGTTCTGAATAGGAATGGGAATCGATGAGAAATTAGTGATTCTGATTCCATAATCAATATCAGTTATTGATTCGATTCTCATCAAGTTCTCACTGGCTCTGCTTTGAGAGTCGCCAAGATTTCTAAGCAGCATATCAAAGACATTACGTTCATATAAATTAATTGTGTGCTGTGTGGTCAAATGTTGCACGGTGGAGGTGTTTCCCCTCTTTGTTGTGATCATTATTGGGGTCATTACTCAAAAAAGTAATTATTACCTATTACACAGAACACTTTTCTTAAACGTAATGCAGTACGTTACTTAATTACCCCAAGGAGAAAGACATTAATTACTACTACTACTACTACTCGTTAACATTGCTTTCACGTTTCTCTATAGAATGACCTGAAACATATGGTCTCACAATTACCAGTTAACAATATAAACCTATAGTCCCACACACCAACACGAATCCCTATCCTAATGAGGACACGCATATGATATTTCTCTTATTATTTACACAAAGCCGACAGCACAAAAGAAATTGCCACAGTGACTCTACTTTAGAAACATGAACAGCTAGAAACAGAGGCAGCAGCCTGACTGCTCATCTGCTTGTTACCTGTTAAAGTACATGGTATGGCTGCTGGGCATTCACTCAGCTTTAACATCAGTCTGTGCTCTAGCTAAATTAGCATTAGCCTGCTGTCTGTGGAGGTGTTTGCAAAGAGCCAAAATCCTGGTAGCAGTCTAATGCAGTTGTTTCAGTAATGGATGGACTTTGCACTTTACTATTGGGCTCCCATGCTTTTGTGGAATAAAAATAAAAGTAATGTCATAACCACACCGTAGACTGTGTCACTATCTTCTTCCTCCTGCAAACAAACTGAAATCAGCTGATTGTAGCACAAGTGCAACCTATAAAGGGGATTGATAGGCAAGCAGACTAACACTTCTAGGGAACTAAACTACCCAATTCACCATCCCTACCTCTGATCAGTAACTCAACTGACAAAAGTGATCTGGTTTTTATTTTGGTGACGTGATCTTTTCTGATTACCACCTGACTTTGTTTTTTTTATTCCATAGATCTCTCAGTTGTGCCAACAACCTCTGGCGGCATTCAGCCTCAAACAGTCAGGTCGTCCTCGTCATCATCATCATCCCATCAAGCTTCTACCTCAGAGCTCAATGATGCCCCAGGCCCTTCCACTAGCTGCCCAGGTTCAATACCTGAAAGTATGCACACACAGAGGCCAAGTGGCTCTGCTCGCACAGCTCCAGAGGGTAAGACAGGACACGGCATGTTAACATCTGCTGCAGCAGGCAGTTTTATTTCAGCTGTTGTCCGGAGACATCTTGTGTTTAAAAAAAATCTATTCTTTTAAGTGGCCGATTTCCAATTAGTCTGTATTGTGTGGTCTTCTGTGTTATTGTCTGCCCTGTAAAAGCCTTTTTTTTTTTTTTTAATTTTAATAATTTTTTTTTGGC
>VUQG01044394.1:27441-38308 GCA_015106755.1 Etia nguti
CCCTGTAAAAGCCTTTTTTTTTTTTTTTAAATTTAATAATCATATATCTTGCTCTCATCAGATGACAACAGACCAGGTTTGTCAGGTACAACAGGAGAAAATGCAGGCGTGGCCATGCCTAGGCTCCCGTCCTGTTGTCAGCAGCACTCACCATGCGGAGGCCCCTCCCCTGGTCACCTGCCCCTGAGCCACTCCCATTCAAGCTGCTTGCAGGTGTCGTCCCCTCAGCAGACCAGCAGCTCTCAGCACAGCCACAGCAACACTCAACACTTTCTCCACCATGCCCACCACCCAGCACCGCAGCCCCCAGGCACCATGCTTTTTCCGGAGCCGATCTGCCCCGTGGTGCGACCCAGTGCTCTGCCCGCCCCCTGCCCTGGAGTCAGCAGCAACAGCAGTAGTAGCAGCAACGCAGCCCACTACCATGACCAAGTATGGCTGTTTGTACAATATTTATTGATTCATAGCTGTTAGCGAGGCAGTATAAGCATACGCTGATTCCACACAAACCAAGTTTTCGTGACCACTAAGGTTTATTTTCTTGCATGAAGAAATCCTGGCACCCCAGAGATGTTTCAAGTGGAGCTAAGGGAAGATCAGAGCTAAGGAAAAATCCATTTATTAAGTTAAATATGTATCCAAATATATATTGTCAGCGAAGAACTGCCCCACTAGCAGCATCTACGGAATTGGCATTGTTATGTTGACAGTCTTTGTTATCGGTCAGTGTTTTGGTAAATATTGAATCACCCTTATGTTGAAAAGCAGTGATGTAGTCTGAGTAATGGGAAGTTACAGTAGTTAGGTTAGAGGCTTTTAGCTACCTTCATTGTTGCTTCATAGTTTGCCTCATTCCAGGCACTTATTGAGATTATCTGACAGGTGTTTGGAAACACACAACAGCTGTACTCACTCTGTCATGAGGACTCGTTATATCCCTACAGTATCCATAACCTTCAGTAGAGTACCGGGTGAATGAAGTGAAAGGATTTTTTTTTTTTTTATTTCATTCTACGACAACTTCTGAGCCTGTTTTGTCAAAGCTTCATGGTGCATTTGGAATTAATCAGTGATTGTGATCATTAATGTTTGATTTACAGTGCTGTGAAAAACTACTTGCCCCCGTTCTGATTTCTTAGTTGTTTTGTTTCTTTTTGCATATTTGTCTTATGTCTGTTTTATGCTTCAGATCCTCAAACAAATTTTACAGAATGTTTGTTCATCATCATTTTATGTCCATAAACAGCTATTCAGGTGTGACCCCATGTGAAAAGCGTATTGCCCCTCAAACCTAATAACTGGTTGTGCCACTGTTGGCAGCAAGAATTGCAATGAAGTATTTGTGATAACTGGAAGTGAGTGTTTCACATTGGTGTGGAGGGATTTTGGCCCGTTCTCCTTTGCAGAATTGTTTTAATTCAGCCACGATGGACAGTTTTCAAGCATGAACGGCCTGTTTAAGGTCACGCCAAAGCATCTCAAGAACATATGATTTACATTTACATTTACATCTCTCAGCCTGGAAAGGGTTATAGAGACATTTTTAAGGCTTTGCAACTCAAGTAAACCACAGTGAGGGTTCACTTGAGTCCACACGTGTAGAAAATTTGGAACGGTGGTGAACCTTCAGAGGAATCAACTAGAACTGCAGGCCTTACTTGTTTCAGCTAAGGTCAGAGTTCATGATTCAGCAATAAGTAAGAGACTTGGCAAAAATGGCATTTATGTAAGGATTCCAAGGCAAAAACTACTGCTGACCAAAAACAAAACAAATAATAATGATCAGAAACACACCAGCAACTCCACCTCTGAATGCCTCAAAAAACAAAAACGAAATGAAGGTTTTGGAGTGGCCCACTCAAAGAGTGGACTTAAATCTGATTCAGATGTTGTGGCGTGACCTTAAACAGGCCGTTCATGCACGAAAACCCTCCAATGTGGCCGAATTAAAACAATTCTGCAAAGAAGAGCGGACCAAAGTTCCTTCACAGCAATCTAAAAGACTCTTTGCCAGTTGCTGCAAACACTTTATGGCAATTGTTGCTGTTAAAAGTGGCAGAACAAGTTATTAGATTTAATAGATTAAGGGGGCAATTTCTTTTGTTGCAAAATCACCATTTTAAAAACAGCATTTTGTAGTTACTTGATTTATCTTTGTCTAAAATGGAATTTTATTGATCTGAAACATGTGTGACAAAAATGTGAAAAAAGAAGAAGTCATGAAGGATTCAAACACTTCTTCACAGCACTGTAGCTAGATACTGAGGGAGAAAAAACTAAGTAGAGGTTCCTGATGGGGTTTTTTGTTTTGTTTTTCACTCAGAAAGACAAGCTCAGCGTTCTGCAGATTTGGTCCCAATTCTTTATGAAATGTCTGTCTTCCTTTCACAGCAAACTTTGCCAGTGGACCTGAGCAACAGCAGTGTTCGGAGCAGTGGAAACAGCGGGGCGAGTTTCCATGGCAGCACTTCAGCCTTTGACCCTTGCTGCCCAGGTTCCACCTCACGGCCCCCTGCTTATGTTTCCCAGCCCACCCCTGGGCCCAGTCAGCCAAGTGTGGTGGACTCGTTCAACTCCCCAATGGTAGCTCAGCCCCAGCCGCAAACACAACCCCAGCCCTGCAGACATTACATGCACCCAACTTGTGAGTACAACACAGTACATTACATCAGACTTTTACAACTTTTGAAAATGCGTTTTGAAAGTTTGCTGCTGCCTATGAAAATGGATTTGCAGTGCAATAATACTAACCAATACTCACTCACAGATACTAGTGCTGGCTAACAGGTTAATGTGCTCAGTGCTGAGAAACTTAATTTGCTACTCAGAATTTTCCAGTTTGTGGTTAGTCTGAAGCAGTGTGATGAGGTTCCCTGGTGGGGATGTCATGAAAATTTAGAGTCACTGCTGCCTCTCCTCACCTTTCCCTTACTTGTCCACCCTCCCTGTTTCAGTGCAGTTTGGATATATAAATAAACAAATATAGCAAATTCTGCAAAACAGGAAAATGGCAAGGCCCCAAGAGGACCTATTATGTTTTTTTTTTCTTATTTTCTGTCATATATAATATTCTAAAATATACTGTTAAAGCAATGCTAATGCTATAACAGTCTTTTATGGTGAAGAGACAGAGAACTGTCAATTCAGGGGTCGTTCTTATTCTCACCCATAGGTAGCTCTGGGTAGTGACTGAAAGAATGATATATAAGATATATGCAGTGGAAATGAACTTCCTTCAAATGGTGTGGGGTTCTTTTTAGTGATAGGGTGAGGAGCTCAGGTTAGAGCAGCTACTCCTTCACCGAAGAAAGGAGCCACTTGGTCCAGTTATTTGACGTTTCATGCATGTCCTACCGGGCGGAGGCCCGGGGGCAGACCCAGGAAATGCTGGAGAGATTTCATATCTCAGCTAACTCGGGAATGTCTTGGTCTCCACCCACACCACAAGAACTGGAGGAGAGCTGGGCTGGGCTGAGGTAGGGGTGGATGTCTCAGCTTAGACTGCTGACGCTGCAGTCTGGACCTGCCTGAGTGGCAGAAAATTGATGGATAACTGGTACTTGTATTAAACATAGCCAAAGTTTCGAATAGTGAGGTCAGCATGTGAACAAGTAAATCCCATGAGCCCAAGGCTCGGGCCTCACAGTGTTTTAAATGGTTGACTGTAAAAAGTTTTTCGTCCCTTGGCTCGATAGGTCATAGACACGGGATGTCCTTTACTGGTTGCAAGCACAGTAGCTCCATAGCAACCTTGTATTCAAACCGATTTTGAGGGACAGCCAATAAGAAAACAGTAGGGAGCTAAATATCTTGTTTTAGACAGATGAGGAACTGAACCTTTCTGCCATACTGGGTATATATAATTTTTTTTTTTAAAAGTGGTCATTTTCCATTAACTATTAGACTTGTGGTTGGGGTAGGTTGGAAATTGAAGATATGTGCATTTATTAGTCCTTTTTTTAACAAGAAGATCCATGCATAATTTGACAGTCTCAACTTTTCTTAACTTTTCCCCTTTATCTCTTTTGTCAAACCCAGATGGCTCTCTAACACGTTCACTGCATCATCAGTCTTCTTCCGCCTGTCCTCATTCCCATGGGAACCCCCAGCTTACACCTCAGACCCCAGCACAAGGTGAATTTCTCATTCCCCACACCTTTCATGGACCTCTGTCATCCCACCCGCCAAGCCACGCCGTGCCGCCCGCCCCTCCCCCGTCTCTGTCCACCCACCACCTCACTAATTCAAGTGCCCAGCTGGCCCAACATCTCCCTGCGGACCACCAGACCCTGCCGCACCACATGTCGACACTAGGAGCCTCGGTGCCGCGGCTCCATCAGCACGACATAATGCAGAGGATGGAGGTTCAGAGGCGCAGGATGATGCAGCACCCCACGTGAGTACCAGTGCAGGCTAAAATTACATAATTGGTTGGCTTTTCTTTGCTGAACATGTATTTTCCTTTCTTTCCAGACGAGCACACGAGCGTCCTCCTCCACACCCCCACAGAATGCACCCCAACTACGGCCATGGGCACCACATCCATGTGCCACAAACTATGTCTTCCCATCCTCGCCAGCCTGAGCAAAGAACAGCATGGTCAGTATCATCAGCAGTGAGGCTTGTGGGTCTTATAAAGTAATGTGTAAGTTTCATACTAGCTAATCCAGTGGTTCCTAGATTTCATAACTACCAAAAAGAAAGCAAAGAAGATATGTGGAGACGCATCTCAGGGTCACAACGTTTTTTTTTAAAGTTTTTTCTATAATGTCACACACTGAAGTTATGTCTCTATGTTAAATAAAGTAAATGCCCATGAAGTGAAGCACTCTTTAGAAACAGACTGAAAACCACAGATTCAGTGTTATAGATGTTTAATGTGACTGCACTTATATGATTATTTGGATTGATGTGGTTTGATGTAATAATGACTCACCGCCGTTTGTCAACAGGGAGCTCGGCATTGAAGCCGTGGCCCCATTCCCTTCAGGGCACCTGCACTCCCACCTGCCCCACTACCACCCTCCCCCAAGACTGCACCACTTCCCCATCCCCTTCATGGTGAGAAACCCTCAGCACACAGGCATCCATTAGCATACATGAAAACGAATCACTTTTATATGGAGTCTGGCTGCGATTAATGGAGTTTGCCCCTTATTTATAACATCAGTTATTTCAAGGATGGTTTAGTGAACCTCATGAATAATTCATTAGCAATTAATAGTGGCTCATCAACCATTTCGAGTGCACACTCAACAAATCCAAACAAATCCTTGACTCTCATCCAGCGCAAATATAGCCGACAGTTGTGATGTTATTATTATATTAAGGAATCTATCATCTGTGACCTTTATCATTACATATTTGCAATGCGTGCATTTTCAGAAGTTTTTTATTAATTAAATTATTTTGTTGAAACTTGGCTTCAGTTTTAGAAATGGCAGCAGCACATGGTGATTTTGTTTATTTTTAATATAGCTAAGCTGACACAACACCCTTCATAGGCCACATTACAGTGTGCTCAGACGGCATTCCTTGTATTTTAAGGCTAAACTTAATGAAACTTCTTCCCCTACAGCACACTGGCATATCTGAAGTGACCTACCCGCACATTAGGTACATCTCATCTAGAATTACTGGCTTCGGAAGAACTTATGAGGTGAGTACTGTTTGTAAATGTATAAGCCTGAGGACAGTCGGGCCAAAACACGAGTTACTGTTTCATTCATCGCGGTTGTCTGTTACTATAAATTTTAAAATGGCTTGACTCATCTCCGCTTGACTCAGCATTATTGTGATCCTGTCATGGCGTCAGTTGTTTTTATTCAAAATGCACGCTGGAATCGGATGAATGCAGCTGTAGGAGGAAAAAGAAGGGAGACAGTGTTTTTGTTGAAGTTCGTGCAAGGAAAGTTTTCAGTGTATAAAAAACAGTGCAGGGTTGTTAAAGAGACAGATTAACCCACCCGCCTGTTGTGTTATTTATACATCTACATTTAGGTCCTTAAGTTTTGTAGTTTTTCCTCTTTACACCACCACAGTGGATTTTAAATCAAACAGCATCACAGTTTGTTATTGTCCCACATTTTCAGCATCTGAAAATTTGTTATTTGATGAAATAACATAAATTTATATACATTAGTTTTCAATACCTGGACATCATCAAATGCCTTGTTGGTTCATTTGAGACAGTCTACCAGCCCTTTACTGTAGCCACCTTCAGTGTTTATGGGTCACTCAGCCTTCAGTTTTTTATTTGGTAACTTTAAGCATGCTCTGTTGTGTCATTATCCAAATGGGTCATTATCTGTTTGTACTTTGAAGCGCTGTCTGATTAGTTTCGTAGCATTTGTCTTAATCTGAGAAGAATGTGTTGCCGTGTACTTCACAATTCATCCTGCTGCTTTTATCAGCAGTGACATTGTTGGTAACCCGGTTGCACTGGCAGCCATATTTGCCCGTGTCATAACATGACCTCATGTTTTTACAGATGATGTAGTTTGCTTTCATCGTTACCCACAGTAGTTAATTCTAGTTTAATTTTTCTTGTCCACATATATATATATACGTTTTTGGGTTTTTTTTTCTTTCCCCAGAACTCTATAAGCTGTGTTTTCTGATCTATTCTTCCTGTAACCAGTGGTTTGCACTTTGTTCCAAACCCTATATGTATTTATATTCATGAAAGCATCTGATTATAGACAGTGATGCTATCTGTGATCTTTTGGGGTTGCTGAGCTGGTCAGAGCATTCATTCTATTTAAGACTGAACCACATTGGTGTAAGGAACTTTAGAAGTGACCAAATCAACTGGTATAAAATTTGCTGTAATTCTGAAAAATGGTTAATCTAAAATGACCAGAAAACCCCTTAGCTTAAAGGTTGAAGTCTACACATCAATGGCATATTGATTGTTTGATTTTTAAAATCCACTCTTATGGGCTGTACAGCAGCTAAATTACAAAAACGACTTCTTTGTGCAACAAATTATGGATCTCACTGCAGATTATTTTAGTCTGAGTTTTGTAATGTTATCTAAAATGTTTCCCTCCTATATAATATAAATAGAACTCAATCCCACTTGCCTTATTTTGCCTGAAACACCAAATAAATACATTTGAAAAATTCACCAGTAGTGTCATGTCCAAGCAATCATCACATGATTACTCAGAAAGTTCCACAAACGTTGACGTTGGCATTTTTTCATGTAGGAACCATTTTCTTTTCGCTGAGCTACACCCATCAACCACATCACCGCAAGAAAAAGGAGTGCGTCTAACTTTGACAGGTTCATACTCGTGACATTGTGGTAGGATGTAAAGATCAATGGCGTCTTCATAACGGCAGCTGTAACGCTCGTCTTCACAACGAGCTGTAACGTTAGCTCGATACATGTCTTCTTTGGTGGTGAATGTGGTTTGATAGAAAGAAAATAGTTCCCATTTGAAACTTCTTACACTGCAACCCCAACTCTCAGTCTCAAGTTGTTGAATTGACCTCTGAGCTCTGCGTGGCCAGATGTTCATGAGCAACCTTTAACCTGATAAAATTGCTCCCAGAACACGTGTCTGTCAGTTGTGATATGAAGGTTTCTTCTCACAGAACCGTCTGCCTCAGTGAATTGAATTTATTTGCTTTCACCTTTGCCAAGTCACACAATTCAACAAGCCTAAGAAGAACAGTGAGTGGCTCAGTAGGTAACCACAGCTGTCTTGCTGAAACTGCATAAACCATTGGCCTGATTTAGAAATATTAATCTGAGTTTTGATGACTACTTGGAAAAGTCAAAGGCTTTAACTGCTTAACTGATTAATCGAACAGCTGGTAAAGCCTTTGCATGAACAAAAATGTCATTCTGTACAGAAAATGTCAGCCTTTTTCCCCCCCCAATCAGGACCTGCTGCATTTAGAGGAGAGACTGGGGACTGTGAACCGAGGAGCCTCTCAGGGAACCATAGAGAGGTGCACTTACCCACACAAATATAAAAAGGTGAGGACCTGTCAGAGTGTGTGTGTGTGTTGTAATAAATATATAATATGCTTACAGATTTTGAAGCTGCTGTCTATAGTTGTGAATGTATGCTGCAGTTGCCTCTGGGACAGAGTGCGCTTTGGTCTTTTGTGCTCATTTCAAACATCTGATGTTTTGCCAGCATTTAGAAAACACTGTAGTGTCTTTTACCAGAGATTTGCAGCTGTGACGATATCTGTTGGGGGAAAGTTTCCTTAGAGGTTTCCAAATGTATCTAAATAAGCAATCTAACACCCTGCCACCCAATACAGAAGGTGTTGGAGAGAGACATTGACCAACAGTTAACCCCTGAAGCTTGGGCATCTATTGGGAAAAATATGCACGCAGACCCAGAATCGGTGAGAAATAATGAACAAATCAATTTGGAAACATGTCTCTGCTCACATGTACAGTAGATGTTAGTGTTAGTCTTGGGGGCCAGGGAATTCGGCTAATTACTTTGATTTGAATCATTTTGATTTGATTAAAAACAACAAGAAAATTTTTCTGTTTCAGGACAAAATGACCATTCTCTCTGTCCCCAAATCTAATGTATTGTTGTAAACATAGTTACCTCTTTATCGGAAATAATAACACTTTTTTTTTTTTAATACAAACTTAATACATACTACTAATCTTACTACAGTGTTTTAATTGAGTAGCTTGTGTTTGAATTGATAGGATTTTGTTTTAACCATCTGTAATAACAGTTGTTGATCGACGCTGCTCATCAAAACTCAGTCTCCAAACGTTTCTCACAAACAGAGAAAGCTGCACGGTAAGCAAGACGAAGACGAGGGGGCAGATGAAGACACAGAGGAGAAATGCACCATCTGCCTGTCAATACTGGAGGAGGGGGAGGATGTCAGGTAAATGTCTCGCCTCCTGGGTGTTCGTCCCGCTCGCCGCTCTCAGTTTTGTGTGTTCAATTACGCTTTCAAAGGCGTGACGGAGACAGCTGGGATAGCAGGTGTAGTTTAGCCGTTTCGCGTTGTCTCACAGGATGTCAAAAAAAAGAAAAAAGACCCAGAGGCATTAAAGTAATCAGCAGAAAATCCCAAAGTGCCTTAAAATTACAAGCCTCATGGTGCTGCCTTTTGGCACTGACTCAAGTATTTTTTTAAGAGGATTTTCTGCCCCCTGTTGGTTTAACAGAAATGGAAAAATTTACTGTTTATGTATTTATTTTTCTGTTTTCTTTACTGTTTACTACAAATTGTGAATCCCTTAATTATGGTTACCCACTGAAAGCATTTAGTCTTTATATTTACATTTAAACTGTGTTTTAAAATCAGTGTTTGCCTAATTGGAGGAAGCAGATGGCAGTTTTGTTTTGTAGGGAATACAGATGAAAACTTAAATATATGAATTATACAATGGGCTCAAGTGTTTAAAGGCACTTTTATCCAGTCGAATCAAAAACTCCCTCTTTGACAGCATCTGCCATTTTAAAATATATTTAACGCGGTTTTTTGGAGCCTATCCCCAGCTGTCACAGGTCGAGAGGCGGGGTGCGCCCTGGGCAACTCTTACAGCTGTTAGCTCACTATTTCAGCCATTTCCTGACTTCTTTCAGCTGCTGTTGCATTTAAACATGATCTCTGGCATCTAGGGTACCAGCATGTAACAGTTTCATTAATTTAAGCAGTGTTTTTATACAGCTTCTACAGAATACAACTTATTCAGTTTTTGAGCCATTTTAATGTTAATGACATTTTAATGTACCCATAACTCAGCTGTATGTTTGTACAGCTTATCCACTGGATTTAGTTGGGTTAGGGTAGCCCTGGCTGGGAGTCGGTGGTTTTGATACAACTTTGTATTTTACTGTCTGTGATACACTCACAACTCAGTGGCTCCTATTTAAGACTTAATGTGACAGAAAACAACAATTTCAGTCTTTGATTAACTAAAGATGTTGGGCTTTTAAAGCTTTGTTTTTGGGGCCTGTCGTTAGCTGTGGATTCGGTGCACTGGTGATCTTTTAAAATAGCTGAACAGTAACACAGTGTTTAGCAAGTTTATTAATATCACTACTAAGTATAACGTTTATGCCAAATAAACACAACTGTAATTACCAAAATCATTATTTTCGTTCTGTAATGGTTAATTCACAGATATGCACGCGCTCTTTAATCAAAATGATATTTTTAATGCTAAATTATAATTATTGTTGTTATCCATCAATTTTCAAAGTTACATTTTTACAAAATAAAAAGAAAAAACTTTTTAAAAATTAGTTATTTACTTGCATTCCTGAACAGAAAAAATTATTTTAGTGGTTGAATGTTTATTTCCGACTTCCAATTTGAGTGAAAACGCATGAATTCAGAATAATAAATATTAATATAATATATAGTTTTAAACAGGCTTTTGACAGATTTCTAAAAAGTGTATTTCCTTGTTTTTGCACATGACCATGAACAATGATTTTAATAGACAAAGGAGCGTCCTCGTTTCTGTTTTTGAAATAGTTTTTGCTGTTTTCATGGGATTTTTAAAAAACCCCAACAACTGTATTTTAATTAATCTCATGATCAGGCAGTGCTGCTGTAATATGCATGTTAATACAAAGGGAAAGCCTGTTTAATCTATTTCTTTGTCTCACGTCTCTCTCCTCCGTTTCCCCTCCAGACGCTTACCGTGTATGCACCTCTTCCATCAGCTGTGTGTGGATCAGTGGCTCCTCACCAATAAGAAGTGCCCCATCTGCAGAGTGGACATTGAGGCGCAGTTGTCTGCTGAGAGTTGATGCTGTTTTTTTTCCCCTTTCTTTTCTTTTCTAACAACCCTTTTGTTAAAAATTTATTTTGAAATCATATTAATTTCTCTTCAGTACTGCAGTCAACCAAAGAT